>NDXB01001468.1:0-12553 GCA_002631895.1 Agapornis roseicollis
TCATGCAATACATTACACCTACCCCTGAAATAGAGCGGGGTGTTCACTGTTGGGACAGTGACTCACGTACTCTCTAAGCAGCCTGTCCCATCTGCCATTGCTTCCGGTGTCTCTGCAACAGCAGCTCAGTTAAGAGTAACAAGCTCTCACAGTGAAGCCTCCCTGCCTTATGCTACTGTTGGAGGCTTTCAGGTCCCTTCCTCCCAAAAAAACACATAACAGCAGCCCAGGTTGCAGAGATGGTAGAAGACAAAGCATAGATCTAGTACAGAACAGGCAAATCTTCCCATCTCCAATTCCTCTGCGGTTCTTACACCTCAACTGTGTGTTATGAAAATCAATGCCTTAGAATTCACTGAAAAGTCTGACTGTCTCCACAAGTTAGCTGTGTAGAATTTTAATAGAAAAAAGCCTCACAGTTTCAGGAGAGGCTCATGAAACCTGGAGTACATTCTTGCCAAACAAAAGCAACAGCCACTACATTAACAATCGTGCCATTATTGTGCTGCTGCTACTTACAGTCTGGTACATAAACGGCTAAGTCAATTAAGATCTTATGGTTTCGAACAGATGAAGAGATAGAAAAGTATAGCATCCTCAGTGAAGCTAGCAGGATCACTGAAGCCCCTGCCGTGGCTCACAGTTTCAACTGAAGCATCTTCATCACTAAAAGGCTGCACACTTCTGGGCTGACCGCCTTAAGGAAAGATCCATACAACAGTTTGGTCATTTTTTCACATGGAAAAGGCATATCTGAACACCAAAGGTAGAAATCAGCCCTCCCAACAGACTCATTNGGACAGAGCGTGCAGCCCCTGCCGCTCAGGGCTCCAGCTCAGAAATGAGCTCTGCAAGCCATGACGTTCAGCCCAGCAGCTCACAGAGAAGGGCTGAAGCTGCCAACCGTGAGGACAGGGCTGTACGGAGGAGGCCTTGTCCCGCTGCCACCCAGGACAGCAGCACAGATGAAAAGGTTTGCGTTGGCAACAGCAGCTCCATGACTCCATCGGAGAAAGTCTTGGCCTCTTCCCAGCCACACACGTTCAGCCCAGCAGCTCACAGAGAAGGGCTGGAGCTGCCGACCGTGAGGACAGGGCTGTACAGAGGAAGCCTTCTCCCACTGCTACCCAAGTCAGCTGCACAGAGAATGGGTTTGGAGCTGCTGTCACCAAGGCCATGAGTCCACAGAGACAGTTTTGACCCGTTCCCAGCCAGACCAGCAGCCCAGGGATGCGTCCCAGAAGAAAGGTTTCCTGGGCAGACCTCCAGGGAGCAGGGACGCAGCCGAGAGCCCCGAGCTCCAGCCTGCATCCCAGGAACATGGACCAGCAGCCACAGGTGCACAGGTGGTCCGAGTCCTCAGGCTCCAGCAGTTCCTCCACCTCCTCCATGGACACCGAGGAGGCCGAGTTCGAGGCTCTCTGCAGCAGCAGGAGGAAAGTGGGAGCTCTGGGGGCTGGTGGGACGTTTGAGAGCTTGGCTCGGGGGTCCGTTGTCCTCAGAGCCTGGCCCTGAGGGTAAGCCCCCCTCAGTGACAGTGTGTCCCCTTGGCCCATGTCCTTGTAGGCCAGGAGAGCATCATCACCGTGCTTGAGGATCTCCGTAGAGGGTGAAGTCCCCGCAGGGCCTGGCGAGGGACTTAAAGCAGGAGCAGGGGAAGCTGAGCCGGTGGTGGAAGGAAGGAAGAAAGAAAGAAGAAAGAGGAAGAAAGCTGCAAGGAAAGCCAAAGGCTGCGGATGGAAATAGAACGGCCATTCCAAGGGAAGGGAACACAGGCTTCATGCATCTCCCAATACGCCGGGGACACGAGGCGATGCGCTGGAGCTGCGGGATGGCAACAGCTGCCTGGCAACAGGAACAGCTGCCTGGCAACGGGGTGTGGCCCGGCAAGAGCCACCGCCTTTATGAGCATGGACAATGGGCATCGAGGAGCAGCAGGCTGTGGCCAATGAAGAGCAGGCAGGAGGCAGGGTGGGCTCAGTCGGTGCTGCAGGTGCTGTGCGGTGCAGGAGGAAGGGCTCCGGGTGCCCCTGTCTGTGCTGCCCCAGCTTCGCCTGCCCTTGTCCAAGCTGGCAGCAGCCATGGCAGGGCTCAGCCTGTCCCAGGTGCTGCACGCTGCCATCAGCCTGTCCGACGGGGCACGGGTGAACATCCCAGAGCTGCACAGCCTGCTGGCAGCAGGAACAGCCGCCCGGTAACAGGCTGTGGCCCGGCAACGCTAGCCAAACATTTCGCATGCTAGCTCAAACAGAAGGGCTAGCGTGTGTCCAGCAGCCATTCTCCTGTTGAGATCATCACAAGACAACAGACTTGGAAGTTTATGCAAGTGCCCAAGGACAAAGTCACATTTCATTAAGATGCAAGTTTTGTTGACCCTGCTTCACTGCATATAAAGTCATTATAAATTCTGTTTTCCAGGATAGACACTCACGCTTCAATTTGCCTCTTCAGTTCATTGATTGGACAAACAGTCAACAACAGTGTCCATGCTAAGACAGCACTGATGTGAAGAATAGGGTGAAGTGTACTTGATACACCATTAGCATCACTATCTTTCTGACAGCCCTTTGTGAAGATGTTTCCCAGGTGCAGCTCCTGAACAGGGGAAAAAAAAAATGTAATGGAAATGGTTTAAGACTCACACATTTTAATGTTGTCAATGCACTAAAAACCAACTAAGTATTAACCCTCACTGTAACGTCACCAGTGACAATGAAACAGCAAACCCCCAAGCAGGCTGCACACTAGACACAAAAGAAAAAACCATCAGTATTTGACATGAACTGTACTGGGACAAAACTTGGACCTTTGAAATTTAGCATCCAGAGTAACCAAAACTTGAGAGGAAGACCTAAGCAGAGTACAAGTCTTCAACACTGTTTAATTCAGCCACTTTGCAGTAGTTAGCTCCTAGTTGCCGTCTGCTCTAAGGATGATTTTACAACAGAGGCTACTCACAAGCCTTTACTTTTCGTGCTGGTTTAGTTACTATAACTTACCTAAAGCAACATGTAGCACTCCTTTCACCCCATTAGTTTAAATCCCACTAGGATCGAGCTAGCAGAAATTATGTTGATAATTAGTAATGAACACATCATTATTCACATCTGTGTGAAAGTTCTTTCCCTTTTCTGCTCTCTCTCATAATTCAATGGCACGAGAACACTGGACTCCAAGAGCCATTCCTGGAAATTTCCAACCATTGCTGCGAGGTCCCACTCATCTCTTCCTTATCTCCCATATTCTACTCTCTGTCCTCCTACAAAGACTAAGGCCAAAGTGTTGGAAAGTGATGTTTGCACTAACCACACAGGAATCAAAACTACACTTGATACAGAGGAAGCTTCAATAGCTTTTGTTTGCTTGCAAAAATAACTGCTGTTGAACTAAGACTTCCTCCTCTTCTAGCTGAGAGTATCTATTGGAACACGGCTTGAGTACAACCGAAAGTAGCCAGCTGTGTCATAACGAAGGCAAACTGGACAGACAGTATTACTTATACCTCTAAAGTTTAAGAAAATATTAGCAGGAGGCCTTCAATATCAGCCCTCATAACTGCAGTAAGGAGACTGCAACATAGCGAGTGCAGACACTTGACACAAAAGTACTAGATCTAACAGTTCGTTAATGAAATTCCTCGGTTGAAAAAGCGGATGATGGGCAGCCTTTATGTGAAACTTCCTAAGTCAGTGAGAACTACTATGGCTCATTCAGAGCATCTCTCAACATTGAGTTTATACTTGTGTAATAGCCTTGCATTTGAATTACACAACAGTGAGCTGATCGAAAACTGCCCTCTGTCCCTATGCCTGGCAAATAAACATTTCATACTTACAGCCTGTCTGGCTTGTATGCTCGCTGTTCCATCACAGACTGGACCAAGGGTCTTCAAAATCTCCTCAGTTTCAATTCCTTTCCCCATCTCCACGCACAGAAGACATGCCAGTCCTGCAGCTGCACACTGTTCATCACTCTTACCTAGAGATTAACATACTATGATGAGTGATCTTGTGCATTGCTTCCATCCTTTAAACCTTTAAAAATAAGAGCCTGAAAACCTGCAAAAGGAAATGCAGAAGCCAACAGACAGAAGGTAATTTAATTTTCTAGGGGGTGTAAAATGTGACATCGAAACGGAGTAAGAAAAAGGACTGTTACGTAACTAAATTATTAAGCACTCTGAAGTGCTAGGTAAGTCTCACAGTCTTGATTCCNCAGAGAGCATTTGAGAACTGTGGAATTTTAACGAAAGCAACCACAAATGGTCATGTTTTTAGGAGGTGGAGGGAGGGAAGGATGATTCCCAGAAACACAACTGCTTCCGTACTGTTTCCTTCATCTCCTTGCTGAGACTTACATGTTAGGTCATGGCAATCATTTTCAGTACCCGTAAACTGTATGGATCATCACATGCATTCCATCAGGTGCGTTTATAAGGCACTCTAACAGTTAACCTCACAGGCCACTGAATATCCAAATAATGAAAACCATCTGCTCTAAAGCATGTGTCCTAAATGTTGATGTTCCCTTCTCTTACCTCTAAATTCAACTTACTTGATAATTTAAAATTCAGTGCTCAGTAACACTTGTTCTTTTGAAAGGAGATTCTTTTCTTGTTTATGTTCTTATTAAACAAACAAAACCCAACCCAACCTAACCTACTGAGGAAGGATCAGAAATTTCTGCTGTGAGAAATTAAACGTTGCATGTGTTTTCCACTGAGTACGTTGGATGGGATTTTTCTGACCCGATTCAGGCATCCAAAAGTTCTGCTTTTAAGCCTGGGTTAGTCCGCCTGTCGTGCTCAAGCTCAGCTCACCAGAGAGTCCAGGTCTGTCAGCAAGCCCCGTGTCACTGGAGGTGCAGAAAACAGCCTCCGGCCACCCCAAATCCGCACATCAGCCGCTCCTGACCTGCAGCTGGGAACGCTGTGCACACCTCCGGCAGCAGCAGCAGGAGGAAGGTGGGAGCTCTGGGGCTGGTGGGATGTTTGAGAGCCTGGCTCGGGGGCTCATTATCCTCAGAGCCTGGCCTGAGCCTGACTCCTGGTCGCAAGCAGGAAGTGTGTACAGTTCAGCCTGGGGCGGCTGGGACAGCGCTGGGGACAGTGCGGGGAGCCCTGGCTCTGCCCTTGCTGCTGCCCTTCCCTACAAACCCTCTCCCCTTTGCCGCCTCTTCCCAGGACGACAACAGAGCCCAGGCTGCCCCCACCGAGCCCTCACCTTCGCACAGGGACACCCTGCCCGGGGCAAGCTCAGCGCTGGCTCTCAAGGAGCCAGGGACAGAGCGTGCAGCCCCTGCCGCTCAGGGCTCCAGCTCAGAAATGAGCTCTGCAAGCCATGACGTTCAGCCCAGCAGCTCACAGCTGCCAGCACAGTGAAAGGAGTTGGAGCTGCTGTCACCAAGGCCATGAGTCCACAGAGACAGTTTTGACCCGTTCCCAGCCAGACCAGCAGCCCAGGGATGCGTCCCAGAAGAAAGGTTTCCTGGGCAGACCTCCAGGGAGCAGGGACGCAGCCGAGAGCCCCGAGCTCCAGCCTGCATCCCAGGAACATGGACCAGCAGCCACAGGTGCACAGGTGGTCCGAGTCCTCAGGCTCCAGCAGTTCCTCCACCTCCTCCATGGACACCGAGGAGGCTGAGTTCGAGGCTCTCTGCAGGGCCTGGCGAGAGACTTAGAGCAGGAGCAGGGGAAGCTGAGCCGGTGGTGGAAGGAAGAAAGAAAGAAAGAAGAAAGAGGAAGAAAGCTGCAAGGAAAGCCAAAGGCTGCGGATGGAAATGGAACGGCCATTCCAAGGGAAGGGGACACAGGCTTCATGCATCTCCAGGTGTGCCCGGGACAGGAGGCCATGCGCTGGAGCTGTGGGACGGCAAAGCAGCCTGGCAACGGGAACAGCCGCCTGGCAACGGGAACAGCAGCCGGGCAACGGGAACAGCCGCCTGGCAACGGGATGTGGCCTGGCAACAGCCACCGCCTTTATGAGCACCTACAATGGGCTCAGCCAATGGGCATCGAGGAGCGGTGGGCTGCGACCAATGAAGAGCGGGCAGGAGGCAGGGTGGGCTCAGTTGGTGCTGCAGGTGCGGTGCTGCAGGTGCGGTGCTGCAGGTGCGGTGCTGCAGGTGCGGTGCGGCAGGGCAGGAGGAAGGGCACCGGGTGCCGCTGTCTGTGCTACCCCAGCTTCGCCTGCCCTTGTGCAAGCCGGCAGCAGCCATGGCAGAGCTCAACCTGTCCCAGCTGTTAGATGCTGCCATCAGCCTGCCCGATGGACGGGTGAATATCCCAGAGCTGCACAGCCTGCTGCGGGCTGTGCTGGGGCTCCTGGGCCATGGGGACCTGCCTGTCCCAGACTGGGCACAGCCTGCCCAGGGGGTCAGGGCTCGGGCACAGCACGGGGGGCAGCAGCCCCCGGAGCCAGGCCAGCTGCAGCTTGAGGCTGTGGCTGCCCATGTGGGGCAGCAGGAAGAGCTGGAAGCCGTGGGGAGCAGCAGCTCGGAGGTAGGGGCTCTCCCGAGTGCCCTGGGCTCCACAGCCCTGGAGCTCCGGCCCCACGGTCCTCTCCATCCCTCCCTCCCTCCCTTCCCCACTGCTGACCTGTGGGTGGGACCTGTGTCCACCCCTCAAGCCCTCAGAGGCACCGGCAGCACCTCCTGGGCCTCATCTCCACCTCCAGTCTCCTGGGCTCGGCCCAGGGCTCACCCAGCACTGGGGGCACCGCAGAGGGGCCTCCCCCTGCCCGGCACCGCGGGCTCAGGCACAGGCTTTTCCCGGGTGACCCAAGGGGCAGGGCTGGGGACCCAGGTCCTGTTCTGCAGGGACTCTCCCCTGGGGCTCACCCCCACCGCCCTCCTCTCCTAGGACATGGCTCTGCCCCAGCCTCTCCCAGAGGGGATGGGCGGCAGGAACCAGGCAGTCGGGAAGGGGCTTGGCTTGCGGCCATCCCCCTGTGGGTGCCCCCAACGAGGGAGCAGTGGGAAGGGGGTCCCAAGAAGGAAGGGTGCGGGTTCAGCGCGGGGCGGCTGGGACAGCGCAGGGGACAGTGCGGGGAGCCCTGGCTCTGCCCTTGCTGTGCCCTTCCCTCCACAAACCCATTCCCCTTTGCCGCCTCTTGCCAGGAGGGAAGTCCCAACGTTCAGCCCAGCAGCTCACAGAGAAGGGCTGGAGCTGCCAACCGTGAGGACAGGGCTGTACGGAGGAGGCCTTGTCCCGCTGCCAGCAGAGTGAGACGGTTTGGAGCTGCTGTTGTCAAAGCCAAGACTCCACGGAGAAGGTCTTGCCCCGTTGCCAGCCAGTCCAGCAGCCCAGGGATGTGTCCCAGAAGAAAGGTTTCCTGGGAAGACCTCCAGGGAGCAGGGACGCAGCCGATAGCCTCGAGTTCCGGCGTGCATCCCAGGATCATGGACCAGCAGCCACAGGTGTACAGGTGGTCCGAGTCCTCAGGCTCCAGCAGTTCTGTCACCTCCTCCATGGATACCGATGAGGCTGAGTTTGAGGCTCTTCACTGCCTCTATGATCTGCTAAGGAAGCAGGGGGCTCAGCTGGAGGCCACCAAGTCGGACCGTGCTGAGCTGGAGAAGCTGCGGTCCGAGCTGCGGCAGCAGCAGGAGGAAGGTGGGAGCTCTGGGGCTGGTGGGAGGTTTGAGAGCCTGGGTCGGGGGCTCGTTGTCCTCAGAGCCTGGCCCTGAGGGTGAGCCCCCCTCACTGACAGCGTGTCCCCTTGGCCCATGTTCTTGTAGGCCACCTCCGTGCCCAGGTGAACTCTGTGCAGGACCTGGCGAGTGGCTTGGAGCAGGAGCAGGGGAAGGTGAGCCGGTGGTGGTACCTGGGGGCAGGTGGGGATGCTTGGGGGTTTGGGCAGCGAGGGGGCAGATGAAGAGCCCCTGCTCTGGGAAGACAGCGGCGCCATGCCCTGACTCTGCCCCACCACCGTTCGCAGCTCAAAGCCATGCTGCAGGAGCTGAAGCAGGAGCTGCAGGAGCTGAAGCAGGAGCTGAAGGAGCAGGCAGAGCAGCGGGAGGTGACCAGGGCCACACTGGAGCAGTTGGTGACCACATCCCAGCAGCTGCAGGAGCAGGTGAGGTGCAGGGGCAGCTCCCAGCACCCAGTGGCTTGGTGGGGTGCGTGGTCCTGGTGGGGTTGGCGGCCACCTCCCTCCGGCCGGCTGTGGCCATGGATCCTCCACGGCACGCAGGGCTGTTGGCTGCATCCATCCCATCTCAGAGGTGCTTCCTCCTCCCCTTGGTGCAGGTGGAAGAGCTGAGGGCAGCGATGAGTAATGCAGGGCAGGAGCAGGCAGAGAGCCAGGCAGTGTGCCCCACGTGCAGGGACACCAGCGGCCCAGAGGGGAATGTCCTGCAGCGCATTCAGAAGCTGCAGGAGCAGGTGGACTCCCTCCTGTTGAGGCAGGAGGGGGGCGAGGTGGAGAGGCAGAGGAGCCAGGTAAGGAGATGGTGCCATGGGGGGCTTGGGAGGAGGCTGCTGGGTTGTACGAGTCAGCAGCATGGAGGGAAACTGAGGCCATGCTGCAGATGTCCTGCTGGCACTGAGAGCCCGTGGTCACTTGCCCATTGAGCCGGGTGTGTTCCCATGCGACAGCCAACCCCCTTGCATGGCACTACCGTGTCGCCTTCCTCCCTGCAGCAGGACCAGGACCAGGACCAGGACCAGGACCAGGACCAGGACCAGGAGGTGCTGAGGCGCTTGACGGTCCAGGAGCCGCAGCTGCGGGCAGAGATGGCCTCCAAGGTGAGGGCTGGCCCAAGCCCACTCTGCCAGACTGGCACCTCTGGGGCTTGCGGCCCAAGGCTGTATCCCTCTGAGGATTCCTGCTCCTGGCTTTTCCCTGGGGACCGCAGTGCCCCAGGCCAGGCCAGCTGGCTGAGGGAGTGTGTGTGCCTGCAGCCGGACCGCAAGGAGCTGGGGCCTTTCCGGCAGCAGCTGCAGGAGCAGCGCAAGAGAAACCTGGAGCAGGTCAAGGAGAAGGCTCCGCCGAGAGAGGCTGGCAGTGCGGCTGCCATCAAGACGTGAGTGTGGTGGGGACAGGGATGGCTTCAGGGACAGCACTCGCCCCGCTGCCACTTTGTCCTTGCCAGCACTCCTGGTTCCTATGCTGCTCTGGGTGCCCACGGCAGTACTTCCCACTGATGGTGGTGGGTTTTGTAGCCAACCTCCAACTGCTCTCCCTCATCCTCCCGCCTTTCTTCTGTAGGCAGCCAGTGGGTTGGGGCTTTGCTTGGGTACTAGGGTATAAACCGGGTTGAAATCCACGTTTCCCAGCTCACCCAGACCTTTCCTCCCCTGCCCAGGCGGCTTTCCAGTGCGGAATTCCGGTGCCTGTCCTGTGACCGGCCGCTCAGCATGAGGGTGCCTGGCTCGTAAGTAGCACCCGTCCCTTGAGCACTGCGGGGCTGCATGGATGGGACGGGGGAGATGGATGCTGAGAGCTCCACCTGACAGGCACAGGGCTCACAGAGTCTGCCTGGGGGGCTTGACTCTGCTGACAGCCCTCCAATGCTCTGCCCATGAGTGGGGGGATGGGGACCCCTCCCTGAGGGCAGCTGGCAGGGGGATGCCGTGGGGTGAGAGCCCATGGATTTAGGGCCCTGCCCTGAGGCGGGCTGCATCGTTTGTCCCCTGTCACCCACCGGTGCCTCTCGGTTTCTGCAGGCCCATCGTGCCCGTCCCACCCGCGCCGTCGCTGCCATCCCGCTTCAGGGAGAAAATGCCTCGTTCCTTCAAACCAGGGCAAAGCAANTCCACGGAGAAAGTCTTGCCCCGTTCCCAGCCAGTGCGGTGCTGCAGGTGCGGTGCTGCAGGTGCGGTGCGGCAGGGCAGGAGGAAGGGCACCGGGTGCCGCTGTCTGTGCTACCCCAGCTTCGCCTGCCCTTGTGCAAGCCGGCAGCAGCCATGGCAGAGCTCAACCTGTCCCAGCTGTTAGATGCTGCCATCAGCCTGCCCGATGGACGGGTGAATATCCCAGAGCTGCACAGCCTGCTGCGGGCTGTGCTGGGGCTCCTGGGCCATGGGGACCTGGCTGTCCCAGACTGGGCACAGCCTGCCCAGGGGGTCAGGGCTCGGGCACAGCACGGGGGGCAGCAGCCCCCGGAGCCAGGCCAGCTGCAGCTTGAGGCTGTGGCTGCCCATGTGGGGCAGCAGGAAGAGCTGGAAGCCGTGGGGAGCAGCAGCTCGGAGGTAGGGGCTCTCCCGAGTGCCCTGGGCTCCACAGCCCTGGAGCTCCGGCCCCACGGTCCTCTCCATCCCTCCCTCCCTCCCTTCCCCACTGCTGACCTGTGGGTGGGACCTGTGTCCACCCCTCAAGCCCTCAGAGGCACCGGCAGCACCTCCTGGGCCTCATCTCCACCTCCAGTCTCCTGGGCTCGGCCCAGGGCTCACCCAGCACTGGGGGCACCGCAGAGGGGCCTCCCCCTGCCCGGCACCGCGGGCTCAGGCACAGGCTTTTCCCGGGTGACCCAAGGGGCAGGGCTGGGGACCCAGGTCCTGTTCTGCAGGGACTCTCCCCTGGGGCTCACCCCCACCGCCCTCCTCTCCTAGGACATGGCTCTGCCCCAGCCTCTCCCAGAGGGGATGGGCGGCAGGAACCAGGCAGTCGGGAAGGGGCTTGGCTTGCGGCCATCCCCCTGTGGGTGCCCCCAACGAGGGAGCAGTGGGAAGGGGGTCCCAAGAAGGAAGGGTGCGGGTTCAGCGCGGGGCGGCTGGGACAGCGCAGGGGACAGTGCGGGGAGCCCTGGCTCTGCCCTTGCTGTGCCCTTCCCTCCACAAACCCATTCCCCTTTGCCGCCTCTTGCCAGGAGGGAAGTCCCAACGTTCAGCCCAGCAGCTCACAGAGAAGGGCTGGAGCTGCCAACCGTGAGGACAGGGCTGTACGGAGGAGGCCTTGTCCCGCTGCCAGCAGAGTGAGACGGTTTGGAGCTGCTGTTGTCAAAGCCAAGACTCCACGGAGAAGGTCTTGCCCCGTTGCCAGCCAGTCCAGCAGCCCAGGGATGTGTCCCAGAAGAAAGGTTTCCTGGGAAGACCTCCAGGGAGCAGGGACGCAGCCGATAGCCTCGAGTTCCGGCGTGCATCCCAGGATCATGGACCAGCAGCCACAGGTGTACAGGTGGTCCGAGTCCTCAGGCTCCAGCAGTTCTGTCACCTCCTCCATGGATACCGATGAGGCTGAGTTTGAGGCTCTTCACTGCCTCTATGATCTGCTAAGGAAGCAGGGGGCTCAGCTGGAGGCCACCAAGTCGGACCGTGCTGAGCTGGAGAAGCTGCGGTCCGAGCTGCGGCAGCAGCAGGAGGAAGGTGGGAGCTCTGGGGCTGGTGGGAGGTTTGAGAGCCTGGGTCGGGGGCTCGTTGTCCTCAGAGCCTGGCCCTGAGGGTGAGCCCCCCTCACTGACAGCGTGTCCCCTTGGCCCATGTTCTTGTAGGCCACCTCCGTGCCCAGGTGAACTCTGTGCAGGACCTGGCGAGTGGCTTGGAGCAGGAGCAGGGGAAGGTGAGCCGGTGGTGGTACCTGGGGGCAGGTGGGGATGCTTGGGGGTTTGGGCAGCGAGGGGGCAGATGAAGAGCCCCTGCTCTGGGAAGACAGCGGCGCCATGCCCTGACTCTGCCCCACCACCGTTCGCAGCTCAAAGCCATGCTGCAGGAGCTGAAGCAGGAGCTGCAGGAGCTGAAGCAGGAGCTGAAGGAGCAGGCAGAGCAGCGGGAGGTGACCAGGGCCACACTGGAGCAGTTGGTGACCACATCCCAGCAGCTGCAGGAGCAGGTGAGGTGCAGGGGCAGCTCCCAGCACCCAGTGGCTTGGTGGGGTGCGTGGTCCTGGTGGGGTTGGCGGCCACCTCCCTCCGGCCGGCTGTGGCCATGGATCCTCCACGGCACGCAGGGCTGTTGGCTGCATCCATCCCATCTCAGAGGTGCTTCCTCCTCCCCTTGGTGCAGGTGGAAGAGCTGAGGGCAGCGATGAGTAATGCAGGGCAGGAGCAGGCAGAGAGCCAGGCAGTGTGCCCCACGTGCAGGGACACCAGCGGCCCAGAGGGGAATGTCCTGCAGCGCATTCAGAAGCTGCAGGAGCAGGTGGACTCCCTCCTGTTGAGGCAGGAGGGGGGCGAGGTGGAGAGGCAGAGGAGCCAGGTAAGGAGATGGTGCCATGGGGGGCTTGGGAGGAGGCTGCTGGGTTGTACGAGTCAGCAGCATGGAGGGAAACTGAGGCCATGCTGCAGATGTCCTGCTGGCACTGAGAGCCCGTGGTCACTTGCCCATTGAGCCGGGTGTGTTCCCATGCGACAGCCAACCCCCTTGCATGGCACTACCGTGTCGCCTTCCTCCCTGCAGCAGGACCAGGACCAGGACCAGGACCAGGACCAGGACCAGGACCAGGAGGTGCTGAGGCGCTTGACGGTCCAGGAGCCGCAGCTGCGGGCAGAGATGGCCTCCAAGGTGAGGGCTGGCCCAAGCCCACTCTGCCAGACTGGCACCTCTGGGGCTTGCGGCCCAAGGCTGTATCCCTCTGAGGATTCCTGCTCCTGGCTTTTCCCTGGGGACCGCAGTGCC
>NDXB01001469.1:0-23227 GCA_002631895.1 Agapornis roseicollis
AGGCTACCATCTGCGGGCTTATGACTGAACCCCTGCCTCTAAGTCAGAATCCCTCCTAGACACCTGATTTGTACTGTTGAGTCATTGATTGCTTGAGATTGACCCAGGAGATGCCAGTCTTGTTCAGAATGTGTGAGATAAAGTCCGTCCTGAACCTTCATTAGCAAAGACAGACCTGCCTTATAGGAGAAGGAGAACTCCTATCTTCAAACCCGGGCAGACGGAGCTTGTCTGGCCTTGTAAGGTCTTCCATCCAAGAGAAGGACACTCTTACAAAACCTGCGACCTGAGGACTTTGCTGTCACCGTCCTCGCTAGCCAGGCCATGGCAGTTAAACCTCAGGTGTAAAGGCTGGGGCCAGTGCTGCGCACGCTGTCCTCACCTAAAAAATCCACCGTGCAGGCTGGAAGTGCTTGCTGTCACTTGTCTGTATGGGCAGGCGAGGGTTGAAACGGCAGGGGACAAGGTGCATGGGAAGCTGCAGACCCAACCTTGCATGAGGGCAGGCCAGCACATGGGTAGTTTGAGATTGCCCAGGAGATGACAGCCCTGGTCGGACACTTTCTGAGTGCCTAAGCACCCTTTTCCAACCAGATTTGTATATCCCACATGCCCTTGGTCATTGTGCTTGTAGTAAGCGTGGTTAAAGCCCTTCACAAACCTCTGCTTGCGAAGCCAAGCCATCAATAAATCAATATGTATTCATCTGTTGCAGGTTTCTCCACAGCTGCCCAAGACCTGTTGTCATCTTCCAGCACTTAGATTTTTATGCTGCTTTTCTGAAGGCTTTGTCGTGTATGCCAGTAACTGCAATTATTCTAGTAATGACAGCCCTTTAAGTGACATTCTAGAGCTCTCAACGCTTGCTATCACAGCCAACAGCTATCAGAGCAAGAGTGCCACATGTTCACTTTCCCAAGTGACATGCCAGTCAAGTTCCTGTCTTGCAATTCACTTTTCCATCTCAGGTATGTGCCCGCACACGTGCGCACAAAGCTTGTGGAAGCTGATAGAACAGACCCTTTCTGTTAGGTGCCCCAGATGAGTTTCACAGCAGACTTTCACCACAGGTACCAAAACAAGTTCCCAATTTCCTTCTCTCTGGTGACCACCTACTCCAGCTGTTTATTGTTGCTTGCATCTGGCCCAAGGAAGAGCAGGGACCTGATTAATAGTCAGAACCACACATGCTGCAGCTGGCTCACTGAATCTCAGGGAGCTGTCTCCAGTATATTGGTAAGCATTTGTTATGATGAAAGTGCTGATATAATTGCAACATGAAGCAAGTTACAAGTGTCAAACTGCATCAAGAATGTGCTTTTGTAAGAAACAAAACAAGAAAGCGTGATGCTTTGATTCTTTCCATCCTGTATTAAACAGAAACAGTAAGTGGTCCATGAATAAAGAGGATTTGCAGAACAAAAATATCCTGTAATCTTTGCAATGACATTGTAATTTTATAGCTTTTCAAAGTATGTATCAGAATTTAAAATCATTAATTGCTGTTTCTGTGGTTCACTATAGATAAAAAGTAATTCGTAACCTTGTTCTACAGAGGAGTTGGCAGAAATAATGTTGCATCTTTTTGCAAGTAAGATTGTTTGTATGAAGTAATTGCTATGTAGCAGCCTAACTGCTGCATGAATATAATTACCATCTTATTAAAGTGTGAATAATTTCTATATGAAGTAAATAAATGCTAAGAAAAATGTTCAGTATGGTTCCAGGCAGTATTACCTTACTATATTTTTGTGCAGAATTAGGATGCTTGATTGCTTATCTGCAGCTTAAATGAATGCCAGTGCTTTATGATCATGCCTTTCACTAGCCACTGAAGAAAAGAGATATGTATTTGTATGGTATTATATTCTTATAGAAGAACTCCCACAGAAAGGTATTATGGAAGTTTATTCATCTATTCATAACTCTTACAGCTGTGCAAATCCAGACAAAATGGTTAAAGAAAACCTATATAGAAGTTGTACAAGTGAAGAAAAGGGGGAAGGGTTTTAAACTGACAAAGGGGAGACTGAGATGAGCTCTTAGGCAGAAGCTCTTCACTGTGAGGGTGGTGAGGCACTGGCACAGGGTGCCCAGAGAAGCTGTGGGTGCCCCATCCCTGGCAGTGTCCAAGGCCAGGCTGGATGGGGCTTGGAGCAACCTGGCCTAGTGGAAGGTGTCTCTGCTCATGGCAGGGGGTTAGGACTGGATGAGCTTTGAAGTCCTTTACATACAAGCCAGTCTGGGATTCTGTGATTCTATGATAATGTGACTGGTCTTTTGTGGGAGATTTATTTCAGATTAAGGACTACTACACTATTGCTGATATAGGCTATGATGCTGTTGGCTTCTTGGCTGCCTGGGCACAAGGCGGCTTATGTTCAGCTCCATCAATCAGCACCCCTAGGTTCTTTTCCATGAGCAGCTTTACAGCCACTCTTCCGCAAGCCTGAAGTGTTGCATGGGTTTGTTGTGGCCCAAGTGAGGAGAAGGCACTTTGTGTTGTTGAACTTCATACCACTGGCTACAGCCCATCAGTTCAGCCTGTCCAGATCCTTCCTATCCTTCAGTCGATCAACACTCCCACCCAAACTTGTGTCATCTACAAACTTACTGCAGGTGAACTTTATCCCCTCATCCAGGGCATTGGCAAAGATACTAAACAGAACCATCTCCTATACTGAGCCAGTGCCACTTGTGACCAGCCACCAATCTGATTTAATTCCATTCACTACAACTATCTGGGACCAGCCGTCCTGGCAGGTTTTACCAAGCAAAGAGCACATCCATCCAGGCCATGAACAGCCAGTTTCTCCAGGGGAATGCTGTGGGAAGTGGTGTCAAAGGCTTTACTAAAGCACTTGGGAGAGTTTTAACAACACTGAAATAACTTTCAAATTCATCTTACTTTTTGTCAAGCTTTTCATGTCACTTTTACATAAACCAACATAAACAGCTTTTATGCATTTTATTTAATGAACAGCATGAAATAGCTTAGTGAAGAGTCAAATCGGTAATTAAATGGTCCTGAAGAGTTCTTCACTTTTCTGATGTGGCAGAATTCCCTGGGAAAGGGATATTTTATGCCATGTGAAGAAAAGTAACCAGAACCAACTGAGGATTAGAAAAATTTAGTTGCGTAGTTCTAGATAAAGTATAAGATGTAATATGTGGAGTTTTCTCACAAGCTGCAAGATTTGCTCATAACTGCAATACTGAACAGAACATGCAAGAGAAAATAATTTAAAGCCTTTCAGTCAGTAGAGGATGCTTTGTATAGTTCCGGAGTAACTGCCGTGATTTTCTGCCTTTCCTTAAGGCAGAACTTCCAAGGGTAGATAGTTAAGTTTGTAAACAATGCAGAAGACAGCTTCATGTCAATCAGCACATCCAGGTGAAATTGGATTTGTCTTTCTAAACAAGGATCTTAAAGTGGCAATCAGCCACCTTTGGTTTTATGTCTCTCTAGTGTTCATTTATTCAGCACTGGTAGGTAGGCAGCTGGTATGAACAAAAAGGTGGAAAGCCATCACTCTTGTCTTGTCCTAGACAGGTTGCATCTTCCCTCTCATTTCAAATTATGCAACATTGGAAGGTAGTGGAACTAAGCAAAGAATGGTAAAACCATCTTTTCTGAAAGCCAGAGATACCTGAGGAAGTGAGTTAAATTAAAAGGAACTTAGGTTCACTGTGGAGCCTCTATGAACTACCCCAAACTCCATTAAGCAGGGTCTGAGGGAAAAGGAAGAGGAAATCTGGGGTAGAACCCCTAATGAAAGTCCACGTTTACCTCAGGCTGAGTTTGCAAAGTTTTTATCTTCAGTATTTTAGAGGTCACTGTAAAGGTTCTTCAGTGAAGGAGAAATTAAAACAGAATTAACTTTTGATCTCTCGCAGTGCTAGTGCAATATTGCCATTGGAAGATCCTATGATCCAATTGCATAATTGCAATTATGCAATTTCTTCCATTCTTGGATCCTTCTGTTTGGGTTTTTTCTGTATTCTGACCCATTGGCTTTCCGTTTGGTTCTTGCTCTGCTTCTTGAAGCACATGGATGGATTCCTTGGATGACAGGACCTTAATCCAGCATCTAATACCACTAATACCAAGGCCGCACCTTGAGTACTGTGTCCAGTTCTGGGCCCCTCAGTTTAAGAAGGATGTGGAAATGATTGAGCGCGTTCAAAGGAGGGCAACGAGGCTGGTGAGGGGCTTGGAGCACAAGCCCTATGAGGAGAGATTGAGAGAACTGGAGTTGTTTAGCCTGGAGAAAAGGAGACTCAGAGGTGACCTTATCACTCTCTACAACTTCTTGAAAGGAGGTTGTAGACAGGTGGGGGTTGGTCTCTTTCACCAGGCAGCAACGGACAGAACGAGAGGACACAGCCTCAAACTGCGCCAAGGAAGGTCCAGGTTGGATATTAGGAAGAAGTTTTTCACAGAAAGAATAATAAAGTATTGGAACAGTCTGCCCAGAGAGGTGGTGGAGTCACCATCCCTGGGTGTGTTTAAAAAGAGACTGGATATGGAACTTGATGACATGGTTTAGTGGAGGTGTAGAGCATGGGTTGGACTTGATGAGCTTAGAGGTCCCTTCCAACCTGGTGATTCTGTTATTCTGCTGTACCTCTCTGAATCATGTATTACTGCTTCCTTCTACTCCTGACCAAAGGCTGTGTCTGTGGCACTTAGTTCCTGCTTCTTTTTCCAATCAATATTAGACCAGTAGGGATTACAGTCACAGTCGTAAATCCTTGCTTCCTATATTATCTTTCATGATTGTTGAATAATACTTGTTACATACGTAATTCCACTAGGAGCTTCTAGACCATGTGCAAGTAAATCTTGAGGTTTTATCAGTTACCTTATTTGCTATGTTTTTTAATTAACATCTCCCATGCAGCTGGGTAGATATTCTACCATTTTTTGGCAATTTATACTGTAATAAGCATGAAAGCTTGTTAAATGCTGTAGTCGGCAATTGTGAATTCTGTTATTTTCTCATGCCTTCTCAGTCTTCTTCACATATCTCCCTGTACATTTTCAATTGCTTCAGTCTAAGTTTCATGCTAGACTAAAAATTTCTGTCAATCCATGCTGTAAAAGGACTACATGTTGCCTTTCTATCACCGTTCTCTCCAAAAAATAAGCTGAGCATTATTCATTTTTTATACTTTTCTCATATCAGTTCTCCAACTCTGAAAAAAAAACCCTCCTAATTTTCTGACTTCTTTGCTTGTAGCATTGCTGCACCTTTACATATCTGTCAAGATTATGTGACTGAACTAGAAGTCTCTTCTTAATTTCATAGAATTGTAGAATCATAGAATAGTTCAGGTTGGAAAGGACCTTAAGATCATCCAGTTCCAACCCCCCTGCCAGAAGCAGGGACACCTCACATTAAACCATGCCACCCAAGGCTTCGTTCAACCTGGCCTTAAACACTGCCAGGGATGGAGCACTCACAACCTCCCTGGCCAACCCATTCCAGCATCTCACCACCCTAACAGGAAAGAATTTCTTCCTTACATCCAATCTAAACCTCTCCTGTTTAAGTTTGAACCCATTACCCCTTGTCCTGTCACTACAGTCCCTAGTGAAGAGTCCCTCCCCAGCATCCTTATAGGCCTCCTTCAGATACTGCAAGGCTGCTATGAGGTCACCATGCAGCCTTCTGGAACTGGATGAGCTTTAAGGCCCCTTCCAATTCAAAGGCATTGATTCTATGATTCTTCTCCAACATTAGGCATTGCCATGTTTTGCCTGTAGTGTTCCCAATGATGTCTTCACGCGTCACATCCATTTAATTCCTTTTTTCCATAATTTCCCCCTTTTGTCATCATCAGTCTGTACACTAGTGTGGATTTCACACACTTGTGGTGTACTTCGTAATCCCAGAAATACTCAGTAGTATTTCTGTGATATAATATTCTTTTTATTTATACAGTGTAGTTTACTCCTGGTGAATTTACCAATTTAATCAATATCATATATGTCTGACACTGTCTATGTGTTTCCATTCACTTCCTGTAGGTTGGTATTTTCCAGCTTGTTTACACCAATAATTTATTTTAATGTATTTTACATTAGTTAATGTATTTTAAGTTAAAATACATGTTTTATATTGCTGACTCTGGACTTGAACAATTACCTTCATTTACCACGTTTCTTTTATTGCTATGTTTTGAAGCTGTGTATGTTAAAAATGTCATCTTTATAAAGCCAAATTGGATTAACTAACTGTACTTCAACAAAGTTATCTCACTTCCTTAAGCTGTCTCTTCATCTGTCATCTTTCTGGGGATATGGCTTTTTCCACACATTATTATGTTGGATTCCTCTGCCCCATTTCATTGCCACCTTGGTGTACATTAAGTGTTATCAGTGTGGTATGGAGCTCAGCTGTAGAGATGCAGTTCTGAATTGAAACACAACAGTGCTCTTAATTTGTATTTTATTTATTTGTTCATTTATTTGTGGATGAACTGTAGTTGGGCTGGTTCCTGTCATAGCACAAGGTTTATGTTTTGTTATTCATATACTAGATAAAGAATACTTTGATTTTGTTGGCATTTTTTTTTTGTGCAACACTTTAACTCACACCTTTTGTGCTACATCTGTTAACTGAGGCAAAAAGTGCACCAAATACCTGNGCTGGTTCCTGTCATAGCACAAGGTTTATCTTTTGTTATTCATATACTAGATAAAGAATACTTTGATTTTGTTGGCATTTTTTTTTTTGTGCAACACTTTAACTCACACCTTTTGTGCTACATCTGTTAACTGAGGCAAAAAGTGCACCAAATACCTGAGAGAACATATGTGGACTTCAGGATAAAGAAGCAAACAAGTATTAATGTGGGTAGTGAAGAAGAAGAAAACATTAACATCAGTAAATAGCAACACTAATGCTTTGAAACCCACACACATATCATAAGGAAGAGACTGAAAAAACACTGAGGAGGCTGCTGTGACAGATACAAGGGTTTCAAGATATTGACTGACAAGTTGTTATGAAGGATCATAATTGAGCCTGATGGCCTAGTAAATGGGAATGAAAAGTTGCAAACCATGGGTAAAGCACTGCAATAGTTGATTCTTTCCATGTCTTTCATGTATTTGTTAGTGTAGTTAGGAAACGGCTATCTAATACTAACTCACACAATGTACTACTATTCAGAATTAATACCAAAGCCAAATAATTACCTCTTGTAATGAAATACATTCAGTCTTCTCTAATATACTTTGTCTCTATAAGGCAAAAAAAGCAAAACCATATATATATATATATGTATGTACACAAAGCAGCTACAAAGGTGAACAATGATTTCTACTAGGGAATCAAGTTTATTATGTCACCAACTGAAAAATGTATATTTCCCAACTTTTAAAAACTGAACCAGCCAGAAGGAACAGCGTACCTTGAATCCAGCACTCATTGGATAAAAACTGACCTGTCAGGATGGCTGTTCTCCAGATCAGAAGGCTTATATTATTGATTTGGTTTAGCAGAATAGGTAGCTGCTTTGAGGAGAAGTGATGCGAGGAAAAGTAACTGACTAAAGAAAGGGTTAAGAGTTTTCTTCAAACTATGTATTGATTGTTTTAACTTAGTATAGGGAACAGGTATGTTCTTGTTCTTGCTAGTCTTGTAGTTAAAGCATACATTAGACAAAGACAAAGAAGCATACATTATAATGCCATGTGGTTTCCTCAGAGTGTTAGCATTCAGCTTTCCAAAACATGTTAGACACAAATACAGTGACAAGCACCATACAATTGTCAGCAAAGGAGAAAAATATAAGGAATAGGCAACAGAGATAACTCAGAGATTAACACTGAGTGGAGACAGTTTAGTTTTACCCTAATGATGATGTATTGCTGCAATAGTAATCCTGCTCAGCAGGGGAAGGAGAACTCCTATCTTCAAACCCGGGGAGATGGAGCTCGTCTGGCCTTGTAAGGTCTTCCATCCAAGAGAAGGACACTCTTACAAAACCTGCGACCTGAGGACTTTGCTGTCACTGTCCTCGCTAGCCAGGCCATGGCAGTTAAACCTCAGGTGTAAAGGCTGAGGCCAGTGCTGCGCACGCTGCCCTCACCTAAAAAATCCACTGTGCAGGCTGGAAGTGCTTGCTGTCACTTGTCTGTATGGGCAGGCGAGGGTTGAAACGGCAGGGGACAAGGTGCATGNTCACCTAAAAACTGTGCAGGCTGGAAGTGCTTGCTGTCACTTGTCTGTATGGGCAGGCGAGGGTTGAAACGGCAGGGGACAAGGTGCATGGGAAGCTGCAGATCCAACTTTGCATGAGGGCAGGCCAGCACATGGGTAGCTTGAGAATGCTCAGGAGATGACAGCCCTGGTTGGACACTTCCTGAGTGCCTAAGCTGCCTTTTCCCAACCAGATTTGTATATCCCACATGCCCTTGGTCATTGTGCTTGTAGTAAGCGTGGTTAAAGCCCTTCACAAACCTTTGCTTGCGAAGCCAAGCCATCAATAAATCAATATGTATTCATCTGTTGCAACCTNTTTTCCCAACCAGATTTGTATATCCCACATGCCCTTGGTCATTGTGCTTGTAGTAAGCGTGGTTAAAGCCCTTCCCAAATCTTCGCTTGTAAAGCCAAGCCATCAGTCAAGAGAAAAATAATCAAATTATAAAACCTGTTCTTAAAATACTCATGATGTTCAGAATTTAGTCTTTCTCTTTTTCTCATGTAAATCACATTGAGATGGGCAGATTTCTCCTAGAGTTTTCCCATATGAGGTAGTGTGAGGTGTGCAGTGTGCCTGTTCTCTGCTTTCTCCTTCTCTGGTAGTTGTTGAAAAGAAAAAAATTTGGTCACTTTTGACAAATATGCAAGAATACTGAGATTTTCATGGAAGTAGTTTGTATACTTAGCTCTTTCCCAGCTGATTTCAAATCTACTGTCTTGAAACGTTCTGTATGGTAATACAAACTTCTGCTTGTACATTTACCATGGTGTCCTTCAGCGCAATGTATGTCAACTTGCTTTCTGTTTGCAGTCTGCAAAAAGTGGCATTTGGATAGTATCTGAAATTAACTTCTGTGTGTGGTTCTGGTTTTTAGTCTGGTTTGATTCAGTTTTTTTACCTTTGGAAGTGGAGAAGCATGAAGCACTGGTTTTTTCATTCCTTGCAGACCTTTTGGAGTTTTAGATGAAGGGCTTGGTCACTTGTTTGCTTATTTGCTGATGATGATTATCTTAAGGGGTTAACAGGTTCGTAATAGTTGGACATTGTGCTTTCCTGTTTGGTGTACTACTAATCTATATCACTTACTATTTGTCAGGTAATTAACTTTTAATTACACTGTTTGAAGCAAAGGGCAATGTTGATTGAAATACAACCTGACAGACAAAACACACAATGGAGATATAGAACAGGGCTTTTCTCATCTGATTTTGGTTTTGCAGCAGTGTGGGGCAATCATCAAGTACCCAGATACTCTAGTCATGACAAAACATAGTGTTGGGATTTTTAACTTGATTCTAAAGGTCTTTTTAGCTTCAAGGAGCATTACAAACAAAAAGATCTGAAATCAAAGTACTCTGTTTAACAACACAACTGTTTAATCATAAATGACAACTCTATTCCAAATAGAATAGAATTCCAAATAGCTGCCCAAATTTCCAAAGCATTTTCCATAACCAGAACCTCCAACTTGCAAAAAATACAGGCAATTAATATATTTCTCTGAAAGTTTTTGTAGAAAAATCCAACAAAAGGAAACATCTGAGCCTTTTTCATCTTCCAAACCCAGGACTGATTATTCATAATCATTTTGGTCCAAGAAAGACTGATTTAGGTTTTGGTTTTTCACTGTTTTGTTAGCTCTGTTAATTTAATATAAAATTTTGAAATACATTTATATAATACTACTTTTTTTTCTGTATGAAGATATGATAGGCTAGATACAGATCTCCTCATGGAATTAGAAAGGAGGTGAAGTCTGGAGGTAGTTAAAAAAAGCCTTATACCACACTCCTTGTGTAAGTGGAAATAGTGTCTCTGGTCTCAATCCAGATGAGCAGCAAGTTCATAGCATCATAGAATAGTTTGAGTTGGAAAGGACCAATCTCACAGGGTTGGCCTCGCACTAGACCATGTTGCCCAAGGCTCTGTCCAACCTGGCTTTGAACGCTGCCAGGGTTGGTATTAAAGATCTAAACAGGGAAAATAATTTCAGAAATATGAACAATCCAAAATGAATCAGTTTCAGGGTTGAGATTTCCATGAGTTTTGATATCTGGCAACAAACTGGTAGCTGAGAGATGTACAACACTTTGCAAAACCCATGTTGACCAAAGTTTGCAAATCAAAACTGGTAAAACGTGTGTTTTTGTTGAAACCAGATCACAATAGCAAAAAATCCCATTACAGACCTGTCAGTCATAATAAGATGTGTTATGCTGAAGTGATGTGAAAATATATTCAACAATAGCTACAGAAAATGACAGTGTCTTCCACCCCCAAAGAAGCCCTTTCTACCTCACTCATGTCTTTGCCAATGAAAACAGATTCAAAAGGTGGCATTACTTATTATGGAAGCAAGTTAAACAAAAGGACTTGTCAGTTTGATGGAAGATATTATTTGTGAAACAAAAACAGAGCATGATATAAATTGCAAGTAAGACTAGCTCAGGAAGGGCCAGCCCTGAATAAGTAACAGGTATATTTCATCTAGTTAATGTAAGTAACTTGTTATCACTCTTGACTGAAAGGTAACAGAAGATTAAACCACAGGAAATGGCTGTGTGAAACATATGTCTTTTATAATACTCTACCAAATACAGCTTGCTGTGGGTTAGAAATTTAATTGTTCCGTATGGCATAATTTTGGAGGAGAAAGATTTTTTCCTATGTGAAAAGTATTGTGGAGTTTATCCTGAGCTTTAGCAGAGAAGAGCATGTCATTCAGTCACTTCCTGGAGTGGGTTAGTGAATTAGTCATTTGTTGCCTCTTAGATGTGTGAAAGTCTCGTGGTTTAAACCCAGCCACGCAGCTCGTTCACTCACTCAACCCCCCTTTCTTGCCCTCCCCCTGCTCCCGGAGGGATGGGGAGGAGAATCAAAAGAATACTCCCACAGGTTGAGATACGAACAGTTCAGTAACTAAGGTAGAACACAAATCACTGCTGCTACCACCAGTAATGATAATGATATAACAAGNTCAAAAGAATCACAGGTTGAGATAAGAACAGTTCAGTAACTAAGGTAGAACACAAATCACTGCTGCTACCACCAGTAATGATAATGATATAACAAGGGAAAAGAATACAACACCTTCACCACCCATTGGCAGATAACTCACCCCCACACTGCCCGACCGAGCACCAACTGAATACCTCCTCCAACCCCGCCAGAGCACTCACCCTTCCAGGTAACTCCCAGTTACATCCTGGGCATGCCGTGCTATGGTATGGAATACCTCTTTGGTCAGTTTGGGTCAGGTGTCCTGTCCCTGCTTCCTCCCAGCCTCCCCTCCTCCCTGGCAGAGCATGAGGCTCACAAAGTCCTTGGTCAGAGTAAACACTTGAGCAGTAACTAAAACCATTCCTGTTATCAGTTTTGTTCCNTCCTCCCGGCTTCCCCTCCTCCCTGGCAGAGCATGAGGCTCACAAAGTCCTTGGTCAGAGTAAACACTTGAGCAGTAACTAAAACCATTCCTGTTATCAGTTTTGTTCCCAGGTTGAAAGTCAAAAAACACAGTCCTGCAGTAGTTACTATGGGAAGAAGAAAAAGTGACTGCTACTGCTGAACCCAGGACAAAAAGTAAGGTCAAACTGGTCGTGAGCCTTGAGTTTTATGGTCACGAGTAGTACTTAGATGGATTCCCAGAGTTATGTCTTCCAAAACAATCCAAGCCTTCACAAAACAAGTGGTTGGATTTTAAAGCTGATGCCCTGGTTGTATGCAAGATGAATGAACTGATTTTTCACTTGTTCTTAAGGTTATAGAGAGCCAGCTTCCTGATTAGAATTCTGAAGTCTTGCTGAGTAAATCTTATTGATTTTGTCACAAAACTACCCTCTATGAATGCTTTTCTTTTAATGGTTTATAAAAATCTTTGTCAGTATGGAAGAGCTATTTACTGTGAGTATTAAGGATAGGAGGGCAGCTATTTATTAACAGACATCACTTCAGAGTGGATTTCTACCTAGCTGAGGACAGTATTTATGTATTAATGTAGAGCATGCATATGACTAGATGATATAAAGATGCATTTCTGCTATGTTTCCTGTAAGTCAATAAGGAGAAATATAAGTAGGACTCAAATTGTTCCTGCAGTTATAAAAATTCAATATGTAATTTGCCAGACACATATGAGAAAACAAACAAACCAACCAACCCACTTTCTTTAAACTTAAATAAGATAAGGCACCTAAACTAACACGAAACTGTTAGTGTAAATAACTAGAAATAAACTCAAGGCAGGCATAATTGCAGCTTGCAACTGCAGGTTTATTTATATATATTCTATCACTGCCATGTTTCAAAAGGCAATAAAATCTTTATTGTGAATACAAAAAAATCTGGTTTTAAAATCTGTGCATTATGTGTCTGCATAATTATTTTGATGAGAGCTGATCTTTCTGTTACTGCTAAACCCCATCCATGGAATACAGGTAAACCAAATAAAGGACAGTAAGACTATATCTCAACGTTTTTTCTTTCTCAAAGTCAAGGAAACCTTCCAGGCATTTGGCACGAATGTTTGAATATAAAAGGTATACTACTGGAAAATAGGAAGTTTTCCTTGGATAAATTTTGTTGTTTTTCTTGTGAAAAAAAATTATAATATTACATTCCAAAATTGTTATTTATCTTATCAAAGCTAACATTAATTTTGTTTTATTAATTTTATGTTTAGACCTTAGGCAGAAGTTCTTCCCTGTGAGGGTGCTGAGGCGCTTGCACAGGGTGCTCAGAGAAGCTGTGGCTGCCCCATCCCTGGCAGTGTTCAAGGCCAGGTTGGACACAGGGGCTTGGAGCAACCTGGTCTAGTGGAAGGTGTCCCTGCCTGTGGCAGGGGTTGGAACTGGATGAGCCTTAAGGTCCCTTCCAACTTAAAGCAGCCTGTGATTCTATAATTCTTTTGTTTCGATTGCATGTTTTGTTTATAGGTTTAAATTGTTCTAAACATTTCAAAACATGTTTAGAACCATAAATACACTAAGACATATAAGTACATTGGAAAAAAGGACTGTAAGGCATTCACTTCAGACTCCTTATGGAAATACATATGCATCAGGCTTTTTCCTTTTCTTGTGTCAGTTTTAATCCCAATACAGCAATGAAAATAATGTGTAGCATCAGTTCAGGATCTGGAAATAGTACTGAAAATAAACCTATTTAAAACCAGTTGTTTTTTCTACTGAAACTGGTTAGGGCTAGGCTAACACAGCCGCTTGTATGGCTATGAATCCCATATATGTGACTGGAAATCCCAGATGAGCAGCAAAGAAAGGACCTGATCTCCAGCTATAAACTGGGACTGAAAATTCCAAAGATCAGAAATGTAAAGAGACTTCTATCTCCATTGCTGTGCTTTGAATTTGATGGCAATTAGTGCGAAGGGAGCAGCGGCTCTTCGGAGCCATTCTGCAGTTATTCCTATCAACAGTGCCGTAAGCCATTATAGAAATACAATAATAATATTAAGTGTATCTCAAGTGACTCAAAATTGAATTTATCATGACATGTAAAAGGGGAAGTGAGAACTAGGGTCTAACCTATCTGTAGTTTTGAAAGCAGATATGTCCCGAGAGGTTTTTGCCATATGAATGCTAAGTGGATTTTGTTTCCAAAAATGCCCTGTGTTGTTTTACTGACAGTCAGTCTTCTACATGCAAAGAAGCACTGCAATATTATAAATTCAGAGACGGTTTACTCACACTGCCATCTACAGAATGTTACAGAAATCAGCAAATTAAGAGAGATGTTATGCTAACAGGTTCTCCCTTTTTGGTTTTTCATTTTTGTTTGTTTTTTAAGTGAATGTAGCTCACTTATTTAACTGTTTGCTTTTCCCATGGATTAACAATGGCAAACTACAGTGCTGTACAGTGAAATCTTTCAAAGTGGTACAACCTGGCAGTCCCACAGCTCATTTCATCTTATGAAAGTCTGGTTTTTTGGATGATATGCATTTTACTTCAACTTTCCAAATTGTCTTGTGTTACATCAGGTCATAGCATATTACCTTACATGTATTGTGTGTTAGATATACTGCACAGTCCTGCAGTTCACAGCTCTAAGGTTCACTGGAGCTTACTCTTTGCTGCCTATATGTTCATAGGATCAACCAGGTTGGAAAAGACCTTTAAGATAGTGAAGTCCAACTGTTCCCCAGCACTGCCAAGGCCACCGCTAAACCATTTCACTAAGGGCCTTGTCTACACAGTTTGTGAACCCTTCCAGGGGTGGTGGCTCCACCACTGCCCTGGGCAGCCTGTTCCAATGCCTGAACACCCTTTGGGGAATAAATTGTTTCTTCGAGTCTAACCTCCCCTGGCACAGCTTGAGGCCGTTTCCTCTTGTCCTGTGACTTGTTCCTTGGGAGCAGAGAGCAGTCACTTCCTGGCTCCATCCTCCTTTCAGGCAGTTGTAGAGAGCGATAAGGTCCCCCTGAGCCTTCTCTTCTCCAGACTAAACCCTCCGCAGTTCCCTCAGCCATTCCTCATCACACTTGTGCTCCAGGCCCTGCACCAGCTCCATTGCCCCTCTCTGGACCCGCTCCAGCACNTCTCCAGACTAAACCCCCCGCAGTTCCCTCAGCCATTCCTCATCACACTTGTGCTCCAGGCCCTGCACCAGCTCCATTGCCCCTCTCTGGACCCGCTCCAGCACCTCAATGTCCCTCTTGGAGTGAGGGTCCCAGAACTGAACACAGGATTTGATGTGCACCCCCAACAGTGCCCAGTACAGGGGATCAATCACCTCTCTGGCCCAGCTGGCCACACTGGTACTGATATAGGCCAGGATCCTTCCTTGGCTGCCTGTGCACAAGCTGGCTCATGTCCAGCTCCATCAGTCAGTCTGGTTAGTTATTCCATGAAGTTCCCAGGGAACCCCACTTTAGCTGTGGTAGTAGAGTACTGACCTTCTGTGGCCTGTTAACTGAGCAGATGAGAAACTCCAGTATCTAGCTGAGTTCCTTTTTAGTGCTTGATCAGTCACTGGGAGACACAGCTCTGCTGCTGCTCCATTTAGGACCCAGATAACATTTAGAGTAGAAGAAAAAAACTTCAAGCTGTTTCCTTTTTATCCAAAGTACTGCAGTAGGGAAGGAATAGCAAAGCGTGCAGGCTCATCAGCAAGACTTGGCAGTTCTAGGAGGGATAAACAGGGATGAAAAGTATTGTGCATGTTCAAGAACTCTCTAAATATATTACAAAAATACACTACTTGTCATTCTTAATGATTCTCTGCTGCCACTTATGGTGATTGGAGCTCCATTTTTTTCATTTGAAAGCGTTTCAGTCTTGGAACAAATTGAATAGATCACAGAGAATTCACATTTCAAAGTGCTGAACAGAAACTTCCCTGGTTTGAATGCTTTTTGTAAATCTTTGCTTCTGCCAAGATTTTTCCCAGGCACATAATATGCTATGTTACTGGTATACAAAACTTTGACTTCTGTAAATAAATGGGCCACAGGAGGAACTGTTATATTCTCCCATTTCAATGATTCATGTACATCCAGCAGTAGGAAATAGCACACTATACAGAATCTTACAGAAGTAGCCTGTGTTGCTGGCACAATGGGCTGGGGTGCTAGCACTGAAAGATAATGAGGTTTCCTGTGAGCTGAATATGTATCGTAAGCCCCCCAGATCCAGTACAAGTGTGAAAAGGAGGCAGTAGATTATGAGAAGAAAGAAAGACAAAGATAAACTTCTAAGATCATTCTTCAAAAAAGTGCTTAATTTTAAGACTTTACAATGCATCCTCCAAGGAACTGTGCAGACATTATTTCTCAAATACAGGAGGTATTACCTCAGTCTCGATCCATCACTCTCCCTGATCTATTCAAAGGCTGCGGGATTTCTGTCCCCTCAAGAATAAATAAAAGGAATGAGAACAAAACCTTCCCTGGCATTATGCCCATTCTTAGATGCTATAACAACAGTCATCTTTGAAAGCATGCATTATCAGTCTCTTTAGAAATTAAGGAGGTTCTTCTTGTGGACACCATCATATTTTGTCTTGCAAAGAATAGCAACCTTCCAAGATTCTAATAAACCAGCTTTTTGCAGTGATATATAAAAAAACAACTGCAGTCAACAGAGAGCTTTGACACTGAGTTTAGAGGGCTCTGTGTGGAGCAAGGCCAGTGGTTAGTCTGCTGTGAATCAGAGAATCATAGAGTGGTTTGGATTGGAAGGGACTTTACAGCTCATCCAGTTCCAGCCACCTTGCAACAGTCAAGGATACTTTCTACTAGACCAGGTTCCTCCAGGCTCTGTCCAACCTGGCCTTTAACACTTATGCATATCTTATAAAGTCTGCAGTACTTATGAAAGTGTTAGTGTTATTCTACACTCATCAGTTCAGCTTATTCTAGCAGAGCAATTTAAACCAAAAGAAGAATTAGACCCTTGAGTTCAGTCATGGTTCTAAGTAGTAGCTCATCATTGCTTCTGCACTGCACACTCCAATCCCACAGCAGTTACAATGACACTTGGTCATCTTCATTCCCCAAATATCACTACCAAGACTCTCATGTCAAAGTATTTTCAATAAGTGATAAGCAGAAAACACTGCCTGTTACCAGCTAGAAGAGCAGAGCCACTTCCTAGAACTGGGAAGGGAAAGCCCCAACTCAAACCATTGTATGATTCTGTGACTGTCCTGTTGGTGCCTTTTCCTTTCCTGCATTCTGAGCATGCTGAAGTAGCCATGTGGCTGGAGCCAGTTTCCATCGCTGGTTTTGGTTTGCCCAGTTCCTTGAGAAAAACATATTTTTGGGGGAAACTAGTAAAAGCACTGTAAGATTTTCTCCTAACTTTTCTTCCAGCCTCAAAATGACACTGAGAGAAAACTTTAAAAGGTTGTTTTATTCCTCTCTCTCCTTTTCCTCATAGACTTTCCCCTATCTATTCTCTGTCTTCAGAACTTGCTTCCTTGTGAAGGAAAAGGATGCATATTTGGAGCATACAATCAGCATTTTGATAAGGGCACATAGGACAGACATGTAGGCTCATCCCTGATATTTCTTTGCAGCTACTTTCTTTTTCTCCACTGAGCAGCAGAAGCATTTCACAGATTCTACTCTAAGAAGCGCTAAGTGATTTGGGGATTTGTTTTATCCTCCTTTTTTCCTTTATCTTGGTAACAGTAAACTTGCTGGTATCAGTATTCCCAAACCATTTGAAATGTCAAAATGAGTTCCTCATATCACTTGGTTTGATTACCAAATAAAACTATTGGAGGATAAAGTCACAAATTTGGAAGTGTTTGGTTGTTTTTCCAATGCTAAAGATAAAGCATTTTCATTTTAAATTGGCTGGAATTCTTAACAGCAGGGAGGGCAGAAGCTGTCTAAGTTAAAATAAGACAAGAAAACATGCTACACTTGGTTCAGATCAAAAGTTGTGCTGTTTTCTTTGTAAGTTTGGCTGCTGAACTATAAAATCAATTATTTTCAGAGTACTTTTCTGAGTTAACTTTTCCCTGTTCACATGTTTTCCTTGTCATTTGGGAACTCATGATGTGACAAGACATGGGCACTTGGCCTCAGAACAGATAGTTAGAATTGTGGGGACACTGGGGATGAGAGGGTGAAGTGATTCAGTCCATGCAGAGTAAGCTTTATTTGGTTTCAGCAAGCAGTAGTTATCAATAATTGCTCTTCGGATCAAATGTGCTTCACTATGTATTTAATTTAGACATGAAAGGTGGTGATTGAATTTTAAATAAATAGCAAAAAATTATGAAGAATATAAATTTATTAAACCCCTGATTACATAGAACAGAATTGAGAGTTAATCTTCAGTCACTTGAACACTGTCACAAAGTCCATTTAGAAACAGCCTTATGCTTTAGTCTGCTGTGCATGGCTGGGAGTTTTTTTCCTCTGACTCCACCAGTGAAAGATGCATGAAGAGTAGTTTATATAGATCAAAAAACCCACTACAGTGGTTTTCCACTGTATTTCCACTTCTTGTGGAAAGCATGGCCCAGATTTACATTGATGCTGTCCACTGGATACATGTCATGGTTTAAGAGCAGTCAGTAACCCACTCAGCTCACTCATCTACTCTCCCCCTTTTTTCCCTGTCCCCACTCCCGGAGGGAAGGGAAGGAGAAGCGAAAGAATGTAACTCCCATGGGTTGAGGTAAGAACAGTCCAGTAACTAAGGTATAACACAAATCACTGCTGCTGCCACCAATAATAATAATGATAAGGGAAATAACAAGGGAAGAGAATACAATACCACCTGTCGATATTGAGCCTGACTGAGCAGTGAACTAGCCCTTCTGGGTGATTTATCCTGGGTATGACATGCTGTGGTATGGAATACCTCTTTGGCTAGCTTGGGTCACGTGTCCTGTCTCTGCTTCCTCTCAGCTTCCCCTCCTCCCTGGCAGAGCACTGAGACTCACAAAGTCCTTGGTCAGACTAAAACATTTGAGCAGTAACTAAAAACATCCCTGTTACCAGCATTGTTCCCAGGCCAAAAGTCAAAAACACAGCACTGCACCAGCTACTAAGAAGGAGAAAAAATGACTGCTACTGCTGAACCCAGGACACTATGCACAGTGCAGACCTCAGGATGTCAGTAAGACAGAGCAGTACCAGTCCCCCATCTGGCAAAAGAACATCCCCCTACTGAGCCTATTTTGCATAACATCAACTTCTTCCCAGAGAAAGATTTCCATAGCTTTAGAAGTGAGGTTTTCGGAAAGAACTGAATTAAAAACTGGGAGTGCTACATCCCAGTAGACACATCAAAAATCTTACTCATCCTCCATTCACACCAGTAGTTACACTTGGATTGGTTCACCAGCTAAGCACTTGCTGGCTTATTGCCAGTCTCATATGCACTGCTGTCACCCTGCTGTCTTCTGTTTCAAAAAGATTCCCAATCAATGCAGCTGGCCAATTCAAGCCCAGGTTGGATGGGGCTTGAAGCAATCTGGTCTAGGAGAAAGTGTTCTTGCCTGTGGTAGGGGATAGGAACTTGGTGAGCTTTAAGGCCCCTTCCAACCCAAAGCATTCTGTGATTCTACGATCTCCAGTTTATGAATCTGCTGGTTTAAAGCTAAGGTTATATTAGAACTATAGGTGCATTTTGAAGTGATCTTTGCTTTAGTGTTAAGTAGCAAGATTTAGGTGAATTATCCATGTAGCAAGTAAGGCTCTTGTAAGGTCTGCCCTAAGCAGGATCCGTGTGTTGATCTCACACTGTACTTAAAGCACTTGAGTGTTTACAGTCAACACCCCATTTCCCCCCACCCCGAAGTGAAGTCTTCAGCACTGTATCAGTCTGCTTTGACCTTCCTTGCCCAGCAACTGAGTGCTTACAGGCTGGCCAAAGCCTTGTCCTCAGTGTGCACCACCTGAGTGAGGCTGAATCCAAGGATAGTCACAGTTTTTAGTGTAACATGCAGTTTTGATCCATATAAATTAATTCTGTTTTTCACATGACAACAGACTCGTAGAATCCCAGACTGGTTTAGGTTGGAAGGGATCTTAAAGCTCATCCAGTTCCAATCCCCTGCCACAGGAAGGGGCACCTTCCACTAGACCAGCTTGCTCCAAGCAACACTGCAGGGATGGGGCAGGCACAGCTTCTCTGGGCATCCTGTGGCAGCGCCTCAGCACCCTCTCAGGGAAGAAATTCTGCCTGAGATCTCATCCCAGTCCCCCCTCTAATAATCTGCATCTCTTAAACAGAGCTGTCGTCTTCTCGTTTTAACTGTTAGGAAACTGGAACATCGAAATTATTTGCCTTAGGTAATGCATGAATTTTGTACTGGAAACAGAAATAAAATCCCAGTGTCTGAACTCAGAGTACTATGCTTCACCTACATGATCACACATGCTTATTTCAGCCGTATGTAAAAAGAACAGAGTTTGTGAAAATATAGGACTCGTTTGCATATGGATCTCAAAGGACAGCAAAGCTTGGATTTCCGGCTTGAACTCAGGCCTGCCTAGGGTTATTAAAGTCCTAGAGAAATATATGGGGTGCTGGACTACTGCATATAGCACTGCTGTGGCCATTAATCACAGCACTGTGTAAACATGTTTTCCATTCAGAATGCAGCAGACATTTAATCTATCATTTCAGAGATATGCTGACAACAGAGTTATTTTCATCTGGCAGATTAATTTCTCCTTTATTACCTCTTCAGAAAATCCTGCATTGGTGTCTCTCCTTCTCTTTGAATCATCCAGAGAGTGCAGGGAATTGGATATATCTATGGCCAACAGTTGCAGAAATCCAGTTGTAAACAGCCATCCAAAAAAGTAACAAGTATTTTGTATCAGGGAATGAGTAAAAAAGGTACTGAAATAGAGTTGTAAGAAAGTTTTCTCAGGTCTGTGTTCCCCTCAGTGATATCAGATGAGATGTTAAAAGACAGTCCTAAGTTTTCATAGACATTAGGTCATATTAATGTGGGTTATGGAATTTATTGAGGGCAGGATGCTAAGGTTAACTATTTCCAGAAAGTAGGAAGTTCTCCTAAAAGTAGGAAGTTCTTCAGTGTAGTTTGTTTTTCTATCCCTGAGGAACAGTCTAACTCTGAATTGAGGAAGATCCAGCATTCGAGAGAGTGTCAGGCATCTTGTTTTTTAAATTGGTTTGCCAATGTCTATATGCATTGCATCCTTCAGTTCTTGTTGCAGTGCTCTGTGGTGCTGTGAGCTGTTAGCTGTTGCCTTCAGCTTCAGAGAAAAATTATTTAGGTAGCAGACAAAGTAGTACTTTTACATAGTTTTGCTAGCAGTTGAGAACCCATCAGGAAAAAAACTATGCAGGTTATGAGATAAAGAACTTTAAGAGCTTCCAGTCTCTGGCACCTACTACCACTTACGAGACAAATACAGCCACATATTCTTGCCCATGGCCTTAGGCTGCACCTCAAGATTGCTAAAGAGAGAGGAGAGCAACTTTATTAAACATGACTGCTCCTGCTGGAAGAGAAAGGAGAAATTATTGGCACTGCTGACTGCATAGAGAGGACAGATGTTGGGGGTTAACGAAGCATTAGTAAAAGAAAGGAAATGAAAGTTTCTCAGTACCTGGTGTGGTTGTTTTAGTCAGAGGATTCTTGACAGAAAGGCACAAGGTTTAATAGTAGTTGAAATGGAAAGTAAGACACTGCATGGCCTTGTTTGTCATAAAGGGTTTCAGCAGAGCCATACTTGGATTTGCTTTGGGAATTTCTCGCTTTAGAAGTATCACTGGCTGCCATTGCTATCAACCTTATTTAACTGTAATCAACACATCTCCAAATACAGATAAAGTTTAGAAACAACCTTAGAATCATAAAATCCCAGATTGGTTTGTATTGGAAAGGACCTTAAAGCTCATCCAGTTGCAACTGGACATGTTCCACTAGACCAGGTTGCTCCAAGCCCTGTTAAACCTGGCCTTGAACACTGCCAGGGATGGAGCAGCCACAGCTTCTTCTTCTAATTAATTATTTTGTGTAAAAAGATTTAAAAGACCCCCACAAACAAAGAAAATAACAAAACCCTCACTTTAAGGAAAAACAGTATATTTACTGTTTAAATATATGCTGTATTTATTATTTATTTACTGTTTAAATATATGCTGTATTTATATTGAACAAATCCAAGGCATATACATTAACAGGTTGTTTGCTGTTTTATCAGAAGTCAAGTACAAAGGTAATTGCTTTCAGACTTGTTTGTTTATAAAATGACTTCTGGTAATAGTAAAGACCCCATTTGACACTGTAAAAATGTAACTTATAATTTCAGGATTCTGTTTTTCTTTGATGGAGAGACACTTAGGCCTGTGAGCTCCCAAACTCTTTATGGGAATAGTTTAAAAATCACTACGTGCATTTCATTGCTAATGAAAGGAACTTTGAGCTGTCAGACTCAAAACCTGAAATTGAAAGAAGCCTCAAGGTAGTGGAAAAAGATAGTGAAGTGTCCTTAGGCTGATGCACTGAAGCGTGTCAGACTTTGGCCTACCTAAGTGGCCATATATCCTGGCTTCTCAGCTGATACCAATTTCTCCCAGGGACTGCTGTGAGTACTCTGGAGGTGGCCAGGATTCCAATTCATCAGGAGGCAACACACTGTTGCCTTTTGTTCTACTGAATATCAATGATTCTTCTTCAGTGCCCATAAAAATTTATTCTGGTGTCAATCTGGTGTCATTCAGGCACAGGACTAATAGAAATGTTCTGTATCCTGAGCAATACAAATACATCACTGTTGAGTTGTAAGCTGACCATGTTAAAAGGATTTGTTTTAAAGATATTTCAGTATGCACTCAGCTGAAAATATCTAAAGTGAATGGAGGTTTTTTGTTTGCTTGTTCATTTATTTTGTGTCTTTTTCCTAAGTAGTAGAAAACTGGAAAACAGATCAGGCTTATTTTAGTACATGTGTGCAATGGTCTATCTGCCTGTGAACCATAAGGCTACAGTCCATAAACTAAATAAATGAAGCTGCAAGTTGAGTATAGGTAGTGGGCTGTTGGTCTTCAGCTTGCTTTAGAATTAATATTTAACTCAAATGGTGCAATGATGAGCCCAGTGTAAAGTAGAAAGAGTGTTTATGCTGTCAATGTATTCTTCTTCTCTGCATATACCAGAACTTTGATGCCCATATTGTTTCTTCTGTATGCAGACAACACTTCTCCCATGTTCCTGCCATGGCTGCCCCATCCCTGGCACTGGTCTAGTGGAAGATGTCCCTGCCTCTGGCAGGGGGTTGGAACTGGATGAGCTTTAAGGTCCTTTCCAACCCAAACCAGCCTGGGATTCTGTGAATCTGTGATTTCAATTTTATCTCTTGCTGAATTGGCTCATCTAATAACGTTTTCGTTCAGAAGGCACTTGTAAAAAGAAAATGTTAATACAATATTTCTGCCCATTTATCTTTTCTGTTGTATTTAGTTTTATGTGGGATCTTACACATGACCTTAGAATCATAGAATCATAGAATAGTCAGGGTTGGAAAGGACCTTAAGATCATCTATTTCCA
>NDXB01001471.1:0-29797 GCA_002631895.1 Agapornis roseicollis
GCTGGATCAGGGCTGCAGGGGGGGTCTCCCCAGAGCACAGCAGAGGGGCAGGATCCCCTCCCTTGGCCCGAGGCCATTGAACACCACCAAAGCCCGGATCTGCCCCCCTCACCTTGAGCACCCTCTCCAGGATGCGCTGGATGGACTTGCAGAGGTCGTCCTTGCCCTGCAGCTTCCCCAGCTCCTGGTGGAGCAGCGTCTCGAACGTGTGCACAGCATCATCCATTTGCTGTCAGCAGGGGCAGATGGTCAGCACCCGGGGACCCAAAGGGACCATCCCTCCACCCTGATGGGTTGCACTCCCTTCCTCTGCACTCTGCTCCAGGTTCGGCTGGGTTAGACCCTAGAATTGGGCTACTGGGTTTGCTGGTGCCACTGGGCTTGGTGGCAAAGGGGCAACTGTGCTGTGATGCTCACGTCTGGATGCTGAGCTAGAAGGATGCCCCATGCTGCTGCCCTGCTTAGGCTCCAGATCTAAGGGAATGGCCCGATCCATCACACAGCCTTAGGTGGGTACCAATGACATGAAGGTCCTTGAGAGAGGGCAGCCAGGGTGAACCAGCCTGGGCTCTGCTCTGCTCTGCCAGGGGCACACAGGGGGACCCCAGTGTCCATCCCACCTGTCTCATGTGAATCTGGGCCCTCTGCTTGAAGACAGACGTGCTGGTGACATCGAAGCGCTGCTGAAGACCCTCCAGTTTCAGCTGCTCCATCTTCTCATAGCACGACTGCATCTTGACCGGGTGGAAGGCCAGGTGGGAAAGCTTCTCCATGTACTGGGGACAAAGCCAGGCTCAGCAAGGCACGACACGCACAGGGGCTTCATCCCCACGAACTTCCTGGGATGCCCGAGTGCTGCCCACACTGAGGATGCAGCAGGACCGGTCCTGCCACCCCCAAGCCCTCCGGCCTGCAGGGTCTCACCTCCACCAGCTTCTCCAGGCCGCCTTCATTGACGATGTTCATGTTCATGTCCGTCACTTCCTTGAAGAACACCTCCCGCACCTCGGCAAAGCCCTGGCTCGTGGGGATCATCAGGGCCTCCAGGATGGAGGGGATGTAGGGCTGGACGTGGTTACGGACGCACACCTCCGCTTTGGGGAGCACAAACGCTGGGCAGAAAGCAGAGGTGAGCACTGTGAGGCTCCTTCCAGCCCTTCAGATCAGCTCCTAAACCCACCCCAAAGGGGATATGCCCCTCTCATAACTCCCTATAGGAGGAGGCTTCTAGCCTTGCAAAACAACACAGGGTGTTAATGCAGAGGGTCCTCAGTCTGTACTGAACCCGCTCCTACCCACTGCCCACCTGGTCCCCACAATGCTGATGAGGATGCGCACCCCAGCATCTCCCAAGGGTGCCAGGCCATGCTGCACCCCAGGAGTATCACACCTTGGTGAAACAGCGGCAATGACACAGCAGGGACACAGCTACATCTGTGCCCACATCCTTGTCTCCATGCCCACATCCTTGTCTCCATGCCTGCATCTTTGTCTTCCCACAGGGCTGTACCTCGGATCTTGCTGGCCAAGTGCTCCTTGGAGGTGATGATCTGGTCCATGTCCGTGCGGATAGTGCTCTCCATCTGGGGCCGCTCCTGCTCACACTTGGCCATCACTGCATCATACTGGGCATTGGTCTGCTCATAGACCATCCTATAGACAGCATCTGAGATCTGGAGAGGGTGAGATGGGGAGGTCAGCAGCTTCCCCCCCCCCATGCTCCCTATTGCCCATCGCCTCCAGCAAGAGATGCCTGCAGGACCTGCCAAGCCTTCACCATGCCCTGACCAGACCCCTTGTCACAGGCTGACAGGAGATTTTGACACCAGGGACCCCCCAGCTGGAGGAGATGAAGCTCCCATGGAGCAGAGATGGTTCAAAGTGGTACCCAAGGGGCAGAGAGCTGAGCATCTGCTTCTGTGAACCTCCAGGCAGGCCTGGGGAGGGCTGGGGGGATGGGGAGCTGCAGGGATGAGGATGCTGCAGGGATAGGGGGGCTGCAGGGATGGAGAGCTGCAGGGATTGGAGTGATGGAGGGATGGGGGGGCTGCAGGGATGGGGGTCTGCAGGAATGGGGGAGATGTGGGGATGGGGGAGATGCAGGGATGGAGGGGCTGCAAAGACAGGGGTTGCAGGGATGGGGATGCTGCAGGGATGAGGATGCTGCAGGGATGGGGCCTGGTGGTCCAGACATGAGAGCCCATGGCTCTATTTGAAGGCTGTTCCCCCCTTGGCCTCTCAGGAGCCCACCCCATGGTGCGGTTGAAGCTGCTCATTGAGGCTTCACGCTCACTTTGCAGGCACATGCAGTGATTCCGGGGCTGGCAGAAGGCAGAGCCACCCCCCTACCCGTGTCCCCCCCATCTCCCTGGGGCTTCCCAGCTTTGCAGCTACAGCCACAGCTCCTGGAAAAGCAGCATTTGGTCGGGTTTGGGCTGCTCCAGAGGCACATTCCAGGCCTGGTGGTAATTACCCATCAGCTCTTAGGGATTTAACAGGCGCTTCGAAAGAGCCCTTGGTCTTTCACAAGAGTTCAGCCTGGATTTAGCTTGTGCTGCTCTAAAAATGGCTCACTAAATATAGCCAGGATGGGCTCTGCTCCAGGGCTGGGCTTCCTCCTGCCTGCTTCCCCACCCTGGGGACAGGCAGTGCAGGCAGGGCTGCTGCGGGGACAGCAAGGAGACAGCGTGGAAAGTAAGGATGGAGGGGAAAAAAGGATGGAGGGGGATAAAGGATAGAGGGGGATAAAGGCTGGAAGGGAATAAAGGATGGAAGGAGGGGGATAAAGGTTGGAAGGGAATAAAGGATGTAAGGGAATAAAGAATGCAGGGGTATAAAGGTTGGAAGGGAATAATGGATGGAAGAGAATAAAGAATGGAGAAAGAATAAAGGATGGAGTGGGATAAGGAATGGAGGAGAATAAAGGATGGAGGGGAATAAGGACGGGGGGAATAAGGACACGTGTGAATAGGGATGGAGGAGGTTGAGGATGGTGGAGAATGAGGATGGAGCAGAATAAGGAGGTGGAGAACAGGGATGGTGGAGAATAAAGATGGTTTCTTAGGGGGCAGAGGGGGATGCGGGCAGCTGTGCAGGCACTGATGCCCCCCCATCAACCCCATACCTGGATCCATGTCCGCTGGCGCTCCTGCGCTTTGCCCTTCAGGCGGGGCCCGATGGCGTTCCTGAGCTCGGGAAGCAGCTCCTCCATCACCAGGTTGCTCAGGACCTGCGAGGGCAGGAGGCTCTGGGGGCCCTGCTCATCCCGCATCCCTGCCTTGGGAACGTGGGGGGAGCAGGGGACCTCACCTGGGTCTCGTTGCCACACAGCATGTCCCACGTGCCGTACTGCTCCTTCGACTGGCGGTACATGCGGACTGCATCCGTGAAGGCTGGAGCCTCCACTTTGGAGTCCTCGGAGATGCCTGGAAACGAGGGATGAAGGGGATGGGGATGAGGGAGCAGCTGCTGCAGCACCCAACTGCTTTCGAGGGGTCTCTTGTGTCCCCCACACCCTTGGACCCACACAAGGAGCTGGAGGCTCTCACCAGGACTGGGAGACCCCATCCCAAGCCTCTGACCGGGTTGGGGGCAGCAGTGGCTGGGGGGGGTCCCAATCTGCACACCGAGGGCAGGATGAGGGGGCTCAGTGACCCCCAGGGCTCTATGGGGCCCCCACCAGCAGGATGGGGCAGCCGGGGAGGGGGGGCTGGAGGAAGGAGGGGGCCCTGCAGGATGTGGGGAGGGAGAGGAAAGCACGTGCTGGGAGTGAGTCAGCCCTCAGGGTGCCGGGAGCCCATGGGCAGGAGGAGGAGATGGGGCAAGGGACGGGCAGGAGCCCAGTGGTGCACGGCCTGAGAGCATGGGATGGCGGTGGAGGGGGAGAGCATGGCCCTGGAGCACCCAGCAAGCTGTGGAGATGGAGCCAGGGCTGGTTTGTCCTCCCCAGCCCTGGCAGGGCAGGGAGCGGATCCCTTCCAATCACACAGGTTTTCCTAAGATGATTACATTGAACTCAAGCCAAAGCAGCTTTTCCTAAGGGGCAGAGGGGAAAAACCACAGAGAAAGTCAGGTCTGAGCCTTTCTCAGTGCTTGGTGGGAGATTTCAGGGCCTGGAGCTTCTCCATCCACGGCTCAGCATCACCTCCAGAGCAGGATAGCCCAGTGTGGGCTTCATGCTATGGTATGGGCTTAACACCATGGTAAGGACTTCCTGCCATAGCAGAGCTCTGTGGCCAAACCTCATCCTCCAAACCTGGGACTTTGCCCCATAGCACAGGAGAATCCCCTCTTGCTGGGGAAACTGGAGCAGGGATGTGAGCCTGAACCCACTTTTTGCCCAAATCACAGCTAAAACAGGGATAACAGCCAGTGCGGTGGGCCAAAGGCATCACTCAGGACAAGGGGCACTCCTGGAGGAGCCAAGGGCAAACCAGGCTCCAGGGAAACCAGGCTGGACAAAAGGGAGGTGAAAATCCCCACCCTCATCGCAACCAGAGGCAGAATCAGAGCCCCTGATAGGGAAAAGGCTAAATGGATTGCTTGACAACAACAAAAGAGCTTTCATGGAATTGGAAACAGCATCAGCAAGAGCAGAGAGGGGTGGAAATGGGCCTCAGGAGGAAGGAGCCATCCCAAAGAGAAATCCAAGCCGTGGAAATGCAAGGAGCCACAAGCACTGAGCATCCACAGGACCCCTGCACACCCTGTGGGGTGCTCCCATCACATGCTGAGGAGGAGGAGAGGCTCCAGTGCCTAAAGGGGCTGCAGGAAACCTGGAGAGGGGCTTGGGACAAGGGCCTGTAGGGCCAGGCCAAGGGCAATGGCTTGAACCTGCCCCAACAGGGGAGACTGAGCTGAGCTCTGAGGCAGAAGCTGTTCCCTGGGAGGGTGCTGAGGCGCTGGCACAGGGTGATGGCCCAGAGAAGCTGTGGCTGCCCCATCCCTGGCAGTGCTCAAGGCCAGGTTGGACACAGGGGCTTGGAGCAAGCTGCTCCAGTGGAAGGGGTCCCTGCCCGTGGCAGGGGTTGGAGCTGGAGGAGCTTTGAGGTCCCTTCCAACCCAACCCATCCCATAGCTCTATGATCCCTCCCTCTCCCCACCCTCACTCACAGAGACCAGGAGATGCTCAATGATGCTCAAATCATCCCCTTTGGCCCCAAACCCAAACCAACCTCCATGGGGGTTGTTTGGAGCAGGTGGATGCCTTGCCCCCTCCCCATAGCCCCACGTTGTCCCCCCCCAGCATCCCTCACCGTTGTTGCAGTGCCGTACGCAGTCCTGGAACACTGCCCTCCACTTCTCCTGCTCCTTGCTTGTCATCACACAGAAGTAATAGTGCCGGGCATAGGGGTGCCAGAGGATGAGGGGGAAATCCGTGGGGCACTTAAAGATGGGGGTCTGCCCCACTTTGGGTGTCACACCTGCCAAAGAGGGGAGGATGCTGTGAGGAGCAGAGGAGGGATGGGGATGTAGGGCTGGGGCTGGAACAGTGACACAAAACATCCCTCAGCTCCTTCCCAGTGCCTTGGCTGTGAGTTCTACCAAAACCATGGGCAAAGGATGCACAGATTCTCCCAAACAGGAAATCAGAAGTGAAAATTAACAAAAAAAGTTAAGAAAATCCTTATTTCTAGTGAGAAACCCTTCCCAAAGGTGCCCAGGGATGCTACACCCCAAAATCAGTCCTTATAGGAGGTCCAAAGAGATGCTACACCCCAAAAGCACCCCTCCTTGAAGTACCATAGGGATGCTACAGCCCAAAACCACGCTTTTTAGAAGGTCCCCAGGGATGCTACATTCCAAACCCACCCTTCCAAAGGTCCCCAGGGATGCTCCACCTCAAAACCACCCCTTCCGGAAGGTCCCCAGGGATGCTATAGCCCAAAATAACTGCTTCCATGAAGTCCTCAGGGGTGCTACATCCCAAACCCACCCTTCCAAAGGTCCCCAGGGATGCTATAGCCCAAAACAGCTGCTTCCATAAAGTCCTCAGGGGTGCTACATCCCAAACCCACCCTTCCAAAGGTCTCCAGGGATACTATAGCCCAAAACTACCACTTCTATAAGGTCCCCAGGGATGCTGCTTCCCAAACCTACCCCTTCCCAAAGGTCCCCAAGGGATGCCCAGCAGCACTGGGGACCCTGAGCACCCCTGCTCACCCCTAGGCCCCAGGAGCACTCACCAGGCAGGCTGCTGTTCACCAGCTCCAGGTACTGGTCCACCGAGGTGAGGATCCTGTAGCCAGCGCTGTTGATGAGCACACGGGGCGGCAGGTCCCGCTCATAGGCCTGAGCAGAGAAACACGGTGATGGATGATGGGGGGGGGATGATGGGGGGTCCCCCTTGGGGGCCGGGCCCACCAGCAGTGGGGGATGCCCCTCACCAGTTTGTTCTCATAGAGGACCAAGCCGTAGTTGTGTGGGACCACACAGAAGCGGTTCCTCCACTTCTTGTTCTCCTCGATGTAGTGGAAGAGGTTGCCCGAGTAGATGACGTGGTCCTCGAGGGGCACCTGCAGAGAGGAGAACATGGGGGGGGGTGGTGGTGGTACAGGGGATGCAGGGAGAGGGACAGCTCCATCCCATAGCCATGGCCTGGCGCAGGGAGCTCGGCAAAGTCCTTTGGGGTCAGGGTTTGTGTGCTTAGGGTGCCCAAGGTCACCTCTGGGTTATGTCCGATAGCACTGCAAGTGCTGGTGCCTGAAGCATGGAATCCCAGCCTGGTTTGTGCTGGGGGTTTGCATCTTCTGTGTCCCACATGGAGACCATGGCAGGGCTGAGCTTGCTTCCTTGCTCTGACCTGCACCCCGGTGGGACCTTCTCTTTGATGGCCATTACCAAGCAGTCCCACTCGTGTCCCAGGCTGTGGTTGCCCCATCCCTGGCAGTGCTCAAGGCCAGGTTGGACACAGGGGCTTGGAGCAAGCTGCTCCAGTGGAAGGGGTCCCTGCCCGGGGCATGGCTTGGAGCTGGAGGAGCTTTAAGGTCCCTTCCAGCACAAACCATTCCATGATTCCATGAAGCCACCTCTTAGAGCCCAGCACCAGATGATGCTTAAACGCTCTGGACTTCCCAGAGGATCAGTGTCAGGAGCAGGCTGTCTCTCCAGCCCCTCTGGCTCACACAGCAGCAACATTTACTCCATTCCAAACACAGGCTGAGCGAGCCCAGAATTCCTGCCAGGAATTTTTATGATCGCAGGAACATAAACGAGAGCCAAGAGCTTGGGAACGTGCAGCGGCGCCTCTGCTGCCTTGGCCACCCACCATCCACCATGGTGGCCATCAGGATGGACCAGCCAGGGCTCGGGTCCCACCGTGCCCAGGACCTTTCCCTCCTCTCTCCCTGCTGTGTCCATCTCCTGGCTCGCAGGGGCCCCATGGCCTTTCCTCAGCCCCACAACCTCACACGTTGGGCAATGGGAGCTGTGGGTGCAGCTCAGCTCAGCAAACAGGCTCAGAGGCACTCGCTGCTCCCCAGTGCTTCCAAAGGCCTTGGAAGGGGGAGGAGGAAGCACAAAGTCCAGCAGGACTGGGGACAGCAGGAGGGAGGAGAACCGGACCCTAAGGCTGTCAGCAGGGATGGGGATAGGAAGGGGGTGTCAGCTCCATCAGCATCACCCCAGGGTGGCTCACCCAAGGAGAAGCAGCTTTAGAAGCACTGCCCAAGGCAGATGGAACCCTAGAGACTGGGTGCCAATGAGGTGCTGAGCTCTGACATGGGAACACTTAACCAGGAGACAAGGGAAGTTCAGGCTGGATGTAAGGAAGCTGTTCCCTGTGAGGGTGCTGAGGCGCTGGCACAGGGTGATGGCCCAGAGAAGCTGTGGCTGCCCCATCCCTGGCAGAGCTCAAGGCCAGGTTGGACACAGGGGCTTGGAGCAAGCTGCTCCAGTGGAAGGGGTTGGAGCTGGGGGAGCTTTAAGGTCCCTTTGAACCCAAACCAGGCTGGAATACAGGGGTTCCATGGCCACCAGCACTCGGGGAGCTCCAGCACAATTGTCCCTCCTCATACCTCCTCCTTGCCCCAGGCAGTCACCAAGGTGTCACCACCCAACCCTGGCATGCATTTGGACAGGCAGGTACGTGCCAAACAGCTGGGCTGGGCTGGGAGTGCCCTGTGCTGTCAGCACCATTGCTGCAGGGACTGGGAGCGATGGGGACCGGGACAGGGTCTGGATGTGCAGGAAGGGCTGATAGGAGAAGAGAGCCTGGGCCTGGCACTGCTCCTCCATGAGGCCCAGAGCATTAAAGCATCACCTGGCGCTGGGCTCTATGGGGTGGTTTCATAGAACCACGGATTGGGTTGGGTTGGAAGGGACCTTAAAACTCCTCCAGCCCCAAACCCTTGCCACGGGCAGGGACCCCTTCCACTGGAGCAGCTTGCTCCAAGCCCCATTCATGTCTTGAAAGCCCCCCCTTTCCAGGCCTGCACAAACACAGCAGCCTATTCCCATGTGCAACCACATCTCCTCCTGCTTCCAGAGCACCCCCAGGGCAGAGGCTCCACTGACCCAGCCATAGAGGGACCCCAAACCCTGTCTGCTGATGAGCAGCCCCATCTGGTGTGCATCCACCTTTGGAGGTGGGAAAGGAGGGCAGGATCCATCCCTGGGTGCTGCAGCCACAGCACCAAGGAGAGAGGATGCTCGGAGACCTTTCCCAAGGCAGGAAGCACAAGGATCCCGGAAGCTCGAAACAAGCTCCTCTTCCCTATGGGGTCAGGGATGCCTGCAAGGGATCCCTGCCCTCCACAAGCATTTGGAGCATCCTTCACACCCCTCAACAGCTCAGCACACCCTGCTTGGGGCTTCACTGGCCACAGTGGGGTCCAGGAGCTACCAGCCCTGTCATCACACACAGAGCTCCATAGGGGCTGCAGCCAAGAGCCAGCCTTACCCCGGTGCGCTCATTGCATGGATTGGGAAGGAAAACCACCCCGAGGGAGCCCCACGAGCTGCAGGGGCAGAGCGCGATGCCACGGGGATGGGCTGGACCCAGGCACTGGGAAAGGGGCACAGCGGGAATGGGGCCGGAGCTCCCTCCCTAGCTCTTACCTTGCGGTGCAGCAGCTGAGCCTGTGGCCCCCCGTTGCCTTCGATCTCATAGCGGACGCTGTTGAAGAGCGCGACCCCAAACTGCTCCTTGTAGCACCGGGAGAACTCGCCCAGCACCTTCCCTGTCCTCTCTGCAGCGGGACAACGTGGCTGTGTTAGCAGGGGCGGACTTGGGGGCTCCTCTGCCTTGTCCCCCCCCCCCGGACACCATCCCTGTGCGCACAGGCACAGGTGGGGCCAGCAGCATCGCTCTGTGTTGGCCTTTTCATGCTGATGTCAGGGATTCTGCTCCCTGGCAGGGAATTCCTGACATGGAGCTGATGCCGGGGATGGTGATGGCTTCCCGTGCCTTGTCCACTGAGACTGGGGGGCAACTCTTTTCCAGCCCCAAGCATCGTTCATCCCCTCCCAACCCCACTGTGCCCTATAAGGACCAGCCCACAGAGCAGTGGGGAGGCACTGATGTTCCAGCCAGGAGACGAGAAGGGGAGAGGACCCAGCAGACACCCCCCCCCCTCTCCATGTCATCTCCATGTGTGAGGCAGAGACCCCCACATCACCCCATGGTGCTGGAGAGCATCCCTTTCCCTGGGAGCCCCATGGATGCCTGAGGCAGGAGGGACACTGCAATCACCCCCCAGTCCCAAGGCCACAGGGCAAAGTGGGGCTGCATCTCCCCAGGCTTTGCCAGCACCCCTGACCCACATACACTGTGCCCCATAGAGATACCCCTGTCCCATGCAGCACCCTGCCCCATACAGACCCTGCCCCATGGAGCAACCCCTGTCCCACGCAGCACCCATCCCTCTCCCCACACCAGCTCCGTGAAGCTCCTGCACCAAACCAACCCCTCCCAACGCATCTCAGCTTCCCCAGGGCTGCCTTTGGCTTCCCCTTTGAATCCTGCTCTCAACTTCGCCCTGGAGCCTGTGAAAGGAAAGGAAGGGAAGGAATCCAAGTCTCCTCCAGCCCTTCCCGACGGCTGGAGCCGCTGCCAAGGCACTGGGGAGGAGCGACGCAGCGCTGGGGGCACGAACCCAGACTAAACACCCCCCACGCTGGCCCTGGCACTGCTCACCAGAGCCAAGATCCCAGCAGCGGGCAGGGAAGGAGCCGTTTGCCGCCGGGGATGCTGCACATCCCATGGGACGAGAGCAAAACACCATTGGGATAAAGCCATCCCGGGCGGATGCGCCGCGATGGAGGCAAACATCCAGCGCCGCGCTGACAACCCCTTCCCGGTTAAACAACCCTTCCTCATGGCAAAGAGCGAGGCGCCTGCACATCCCAGCTGGGAAATTCCTCACCCCCGAGCTTGGCATTTTCCCCTGGAAAAGAGCCTGTGCTGCAGCTCAGCCTGAGCCTGGCTGCGGCTCCTCCGGCGCATTGGGAAGGCCGTTCCGAGGGATCATTTCCTTTCAGATCATGGGAAAAAGGAGCTCCTTTGTCACTCACTGTGCCGGGATAGCCGGGGCCCGACTGGGAAGGTTGAGGCCAATGGGAAGCAGAAGCCGATGACTTGCAGGTGCTGAAGCAGATTCGCAGTCAAACACTTGCAGTGATCAAACCTTGCCCAGCTCAATGGGGGCAGAGGGAACACGGGGGGCACATCCCAGGGATGGAGACTCCAGCACTGCCCTGGGCACCCATGGGGAAGGGTTTGCAAGGTGGTTGGGATGCCCAGGGCCTTGCCCCTGCCCTCCTTGTGCCAAGCTGCTCCTGACCCCTTTATCTCTGCCTGCAGCCACGCATGGCTTAGTCCTGGGCATGGCTGTGGGAAGGGGGAATGGGAGGCTGAGGAAGTGAAGGGGTGCAGGGCTCCTGCTGGGACAGGCGATGGCACCTCCCTGGGACCACAGAGCTGGTGATGGGCTAGGATGTGACAAAGGACACAGCTCCTGTCCCTTCTGGACCTGCAGCCAAAGCAGGGATGAGGGAGCTGGGGGGTTCAGATGGAGAAGAGAAGGCTCAGGGGGGACCTGATGGCTCCCTCCAAGTGCCTGAGAGGAGGATGGAGCCAGGAGGGGCTGGGCTCTGCTCCCAAGGAACAAGGGATGGGACAAGAGGACCCGGCCTCAAGGTGCCCCAGGGCAGGTTTAGATGGAGCTGAGGAACAATTCCTTGCCCCCAGGGTGCTCAGGCATTGGAAGAGGCTGCCCAGGGCAGGGCTGCAGGCACCGGCCCTGCAAGGGTTCACAGCGTGTGGAGAGGAGGCCTCAGTGCCATGGGGCAGGGGTGGCCTTGGCAGGGCTGGGAATGGTTGAACTGGATGAGCTTAAAGAGCTTCTCCAGCCTGCTTGTGTCTCTATTCTATGGTTCTGTGCCACATCAGCTCCACATCCCCAGCCACACTCCATCCCTCCCCGTCACATCCCCAGGGACCCGCACAGCCCCCCCATCACCCAGAGCAGCAGCCCAGGGACATGCTGTCAGGGTGACCCAACAGGCAGCACAGGTCTGCCCTTGTCCCGGTGACACCCGAGGACAGAGGAGCCCGAGGGTTGTCTGGGTGGAAGCATCCAGGTCCTGCTCCTGCCCACCTCCCAACCGGTCCTGCCAGCGCCATGGAGCCCGAAGCATCGTCACCAAGCACAAAGCATCTCCAGCACAACAGTCCCAATGGGAAGCCAGCAGTCCTCAAGCAGCCCAAAGGGTTGCAGCCCAAAGGCACGTGCAGCTCTCACCTACGGAGAGGTCACAGCCTGGGCAGAGCAGCCCTGGTCCAGCACCCATCCCTTTGAACCAGGGCAGGAGGTGGATTTCACCCTCAGAAGCCACAGGAAGCTGCCCAAGCTGGTCCAGCAGCCTGGCCTTGGGAGCATCTCCAGCACCATCAGCAGCCACAAGCATGCACATCTCCAGGCAGAAGCCAGCTCTTATCCTGACCTCCCATAGAGGCAGGGCCAGCCCCAACTCCAGCATCAGAGCAAAGCCAAGGGGAAAACACAGCCCATGTGCTCCAAGTCCAGCCCAGAGCCCTTATCACCTGGGGAGCAGCATGGGCAGCCTCATCATATCCTTCCCTCCAGCTACTTGGATGTGCTGCCTGCAGCTCTTCACAGAACCACCCTGGCTGCTTGCAGAGCTCTGGAACACCAGCGCTCAACACCTCATTCACCTCAAAACCATGTGAAAATGAGAGCGATGCTTTAAATAGCCCAGGCCAAGGCCAGCAGCATCAGCAGCTCTGGCAATGGGAGGTCAGAGCCTCTGCAGGTCCTGCTGCAGCTTGCCTGGCCCATACCCAACAGCAGTGTTTGTTTTGCCTTTGCTCAGCATCCTCCAGATGCATTCGTGACCCATCCACAGCTTCACAGCACATCCCACCCAGGACAGAGCCCAGCAGGGACATGGCTCAACCCTGGTGTCTTCTGGGGTTTGGGGACCAGCTCAGCCTCCCCCAGCACCGGGATGCATTGCACAGCGCTGGGAAAAGCTGCTCCTCAGATGAGCATCACCCCTGTGCCCCTCCAGAGATACCGGAGGAGCTGAGGATGGAGATGGCCTTCACCCCCTCCTCGTGGGGAAGGATCTTGGTTGGGCAGCAAAGGGTTAAAGCGTAAGAGGAAAAAGGCAGGGAGGATGGACCCAAACCAGCCTTCACCCTGCAGGAAGGTGCTGGGCCCCAAGGGAAAGGGACAGGACAGGGAGCAGGACCTGAATCCACACACACCCATGCACAGACATGAACACCCATGCACAGACACGAACACCCATACACCCCCCCATGCACACACAGGCCCATACCCACATGCACACCCATACGTACACCCCCTCCCAGGAGAGGCTGGAGGGCAGCGTTTGCCACATCCCAGCAGGAACATCCATGTGCACCCTCCCTGCAGCCCACATCCCGCTTTCCACCCCCAGAGCCCATCCCTCCCTCCTGTCACACCTCCCAGACCCCCATCATCCTGCCATTTAAATGTACAGGGCAGAGGGAGCCTTTGACACCCCAAATTCCTCAGGACCCCCCCCAGTCTCTGTGGCCGGGATGAGTGGGAGCATGACCAACCCTTGTGGGATGCCGCAGGGATGCCTCACCAGAGGCAGGGAATTTTCCTCCTGCTCCGGCACATAAAGAGGGATAAAGCCAAGGACACAAAGGCCCATTGAGGCAGAGCCTGGGGCTGTGGAGCCCTGGCCCCCGCACGCCTGATGGATGCTTGCTGGCTCATTGCCCATGGGACAGCCTGAGTCAGCCCCGGCTCCCCCTGTATCCCACGTCCCCTCATTGCCACCTCAGCAATGGGGTGGTGCAAAGGGATGTGTCTGCAGAGCAGAGGAGGAGCAGACACCCAGGAGGACCAGGAAATCACATCCCTTTGCTGGGTGTCATTGAATCAACCAGGGTGCAAAAGACCTTTAAGAGCATCAAATCCAACCCTTACCCCAGCCCTGCCAAGGCCACCACTGCCCCATGGCACTGAGGCCTCATCTCCTGCAGCCCTGCCCTGGGCAGCCTCTTCCAATGCCTGAGCACCCTTTGGGCAAGGAATTGTTCCTCAGCTCCATCTAAACCTGCCCCATGCTGCTGGTGACAACGGGCATCCTGCAGGCAGGGCACGGCCAAGGCTGCTGCGGGAGGACCTGAAGTTGGTCACTGATGCAGCCAGTGAAGGATTAGGGAGCACAGGCAGGTTGCTGGGGCAGCAGCACAGGGGTGGCACCCACAGGGACACCCAGGGATGGCACATGGTGACCCCAGCCCGGCCAGCTCACCCCTCGGCTGTGATTTTCACATGGGTAAAGGCAGCAGAACCAAAAGGGGCCCTTTCCCACCGGGACACTGGCTCCTGGGTGCAAGGGGTGCTGTCACCAGGACAGCCCTGCCTGTCATCACCCAGCCAGTGGTCCCCATACCCAGCATGAGAGAGGGGTAGGAGGGTCCCAGCATCCTGTCTGTGGGCATGGGGAGCACCAGAAAGTCAGCCAAGCATCCACACTGATCCCCCTGCCCTGCCCCTCACATCCCATTCTCCAGCTGCTCCCATTCTTCCTGGTGGCCCAGAAGGTCAATGAAGATGGCTTTGTCCAGCAAGAAAAACTCACCACAGGGACAGGCCCATCACAAGGGGGTTGATGTCAGTGCCTGGTGGCCAGGCTGCTCCAGCAATCCTGCACTGGGCTAAAGGCACCCAAGGGCTTGCCCGCTGCCCCTCAGGATCCTGAATCCTGGTATAGTGCAGATGATGCGTCTGGGCATCCCCCACCGAGGGTACACAGCACGCTGGGAATGGGGTGCATGGCACAGGAGGAGCAGGGTGTGCATGTAGATGGGGTGCTGAGGCAGACCTCAAACCAGCAAATTTGGGAATGTGAATCCAAGCTCATTCCCACTCAGAAACAAACTCCTTCCTATGGGCCTGGCTCAGCCCAGCCGAGCATCCCCTCTCATGCAGAGCAGGAGAGATGGGAACAGGGAAAGACATCAGGGAAGAGAGCAAGGATGGGGACAGTTTCCCCTCTTCCCTGCCCGCACCCAGATGCACCCCTCACACAAACCCATCCAAACAGCCCGGGTGGTTCTGCCCTAGGCTGTTATCTGGATTGAGCTCATCCCGGAGCACGCTGGGAGCAGAGCTCAGCACCACAGGAGCCGGCAGGACAGGGGTCACCTCTTGCCTCCAGCACGCTCCAAACCCCATCGGGAACACTCCCAGCTACAGCTGGAAGCACAAATGGGAATAGGGCGGGATCCTGCCCCCCCCCCATCCCATCCCATCCCATCCCGAGCAGCCGCTGCCCTCTGACTCACACCACTGCGGGAAGGGTGGGCAGGACGGGGGCTGAGCAGGAAGGGATGAGGCAGCAGAGCCTGGGAGGAGAAACCAGATGGGCCCAGGCCTGAACCGGTTCATCCTCTCCCTGCCCCTGCATCACAAGGCTCTGCCCCCACATGAGTCAGAAGCAGCCGCGGTGCCAGCTCTGGGCTGGGGCACCCGCTGGGGACACGGCTCTTTGCTGGTGCCTGTACCAGCCCCCTGCAGCATCCTGCATCCCGGCTGCATCCCGGCCGCGTTCATAGCGATGCTCATCCCAGACGGGTCCATCCACACCCCACTGCGGCAGGACCCTCCTGGTCCCCCCTGCACCTCACCCGGTTGTGGTGGTTGCACAATGCTGCTCCCAGCCCAGTGCAAACAAACCTGCCCCAGCACGGCTGCGGCAGGATCTAAGGCATGAAATCCATGGGGCCAAAGTGAAGCAGCACCTCCAGCAGCACCTCCTCAGCACAGGAACAGGCAAGAAACCCCGCTTTCTGGTGCCCTTCACTTGTTTCTCCTGCTGCCCAACCCCACCAGAGTCAGCGCCCTGCATCACCCCCATTCCCGTGGCTTGGCAGCGCTTCCAGCCCCATGGATGAGGGATTGGTGTTTTCCTGCAGCTGGTGTCCCGCTGCTCCCTGGGAACAAGGCTGCGTGCGAGGAATGTGCACGTGAGTCACAAACGGCATCTGGGGCCTTGACACGTCTCTGGAGGAGCTGGATGGGGCCCAGCATGAGATGTGTGCACTGAACCTCCCTGCCCAAATGGGAGGGAGCCAGGCAGAGGATCCCCCTCCTGTCCTCCCATTCCTGCCTGATCCCTTTGACTGGTGCTTCAGTGGTGATGCTCCAAAGCCATGGGGCACACAAAGGCATTGCAGATGGGCAAATCCACCCCAGAGTCAAGCCCACCAGAGGATGTGATGGCACTCACAGGACAGGCAGGATACATCCCACAGGCAGGGAGGTGGCTGTGACTAGAGGAAGCATTCCCATGGAGCAGCTTGGCTCAAGCTGGATACCCCCAAACCCTGGTGCTGGACCTGGCTGCAGGCATCACCACGCATGGCCCCTGTCTCCCAGGGTCCCACGAGCACATGGCCAGGCTGGAGAAGAGCTGCAAACCCAAGGCAAAGGGGCCAGGGCCGGGGGAAAGAAGCTGAGCTCTGAGGCAGAAGCTGTTCCCTGGGAGGGTGCTGAGGCACTGGCCCGGGGTGCCCAGAGAAGCTGTGGCTGCCCCATCCCTGGCAGTGCTCAAGGCCAGGTTGGACACAGGGGCTTGGAGCAAGCTGCTCCAGTGGAAGGGGTCCCTGCCCGTGGGAGCAGGGGTTGGAGCTGGAGGAGCCTTAAGGCTCCTTCCAACACAGCCAGGCTGGGATGCTGTGATGGAACTTGGGCATCTCTGGGTCCCACAGGCTCCTGGTACCAGGGGATGGGTACAACCTGTGGGATGCCCCAGGAAATGCTCCTGTGCTTGGCAAGGACAAGCAGCAGCCCCTTGTGCCCAGCCCCAGAGACAGGAGCTGGCCCTGGCATGCTCCAAGCTGCTCAGTGCCAGCGGGAAACCCAATCCCAACCACGGGAGGAGACCAAACAAAGCCCTTTATGTGTCTGGACAAAAAACCCAACCAAACCCAAGAGGTGTTTGAACAAACCAGCCCTGAGCTGGGCTCAGGGACTCGGGGCTCTGCACAGCCTCTGCTGCTGCACCCGGCAGGACTCAGAGTCCTGCATGCCCCACACTGTGCCCTCATGATGGTCCCTGCTCCCCATCGAGGGTGATGCCCTGGAGCACAGGTCCATGGGGCTGGCAGCATCACCAGCATCTTCCATCAGAGCAGCTTCCAGTGTCTGAAGAGGGGCTATAGGGATGCTGGAGAGGGGCTCTTCATCAGGGACTGCAGTGATAGGACAAGGGGTGATGGGTTCAGACTGAAAGAGGGGCAGTCCAGGTTGGAGATAAGGAAGATCTTGTGCCCATGGCAGGGGGTTGGAACTAGAAGAAGCTTTAAGGTCCCTTCCAACACAAACCATTGAATCATGATTCTATGATTCCTTGCTATGGGAGTGTGGGCAGCAGCCAGCAGAGCAACGCGGCTCCTAGGCAAGGCTGGGCTGCTCCCAAGGCTGGGCTCTGTCCTCAGATGATGCCCTGCATGCACTGGGATCAGAGTAAAGGACTCGGGATGCTTCCCATAGCAGCTCCACCATCACTTTGGGTGCCTGGGAGCTGGCAGCCCTGCTCTCCTGCCCCAACACAGCAGCACTGAGGTCACCCCAGTGTTGGGGCACATCCCATCATGCAGAGAAACCCTCAAAGGGGGATCACACCAGACCCTGAGCTGTCCCCATCCATCCCTGCTGCATGGGGATATCCCATCCTGGGGACTCCCATTGCAGAGAGGGTCTGAGCCCCACAGGGTAAGAGGGCATGGAGAAGGGCCCCGTGGGACCTGCGCTGAACACTGCTGCCCTTTCCCTTTGAAAGGGGGGAAAAGGTGGAGTTTTACTCCTTCCTCCCCATCCGGTCCAGAAGCTGCAGGAAGCGTGCTTGGAATGAGCAGCTCTGCTCTGCCCCTTCCTCCCCTCCAGCCTCCGAGCTCTCCAGGACCACAGCTGGGTCCTTCAGGGGCAAAGGGGGTGCTCAGCTTTGTGTGGAGACCCGGAGCTCGCCTGTCTTCACACCTCACCCTGCCAGCTCCGTGGATGAGCATCCCTGCATCCCTGCTGGGACACGCAGAGCGCAGTGGTGGTGGTGGTGGAGGCAGGAGCCCACCCTGCGAGCAGGCAGCGTTCTGCTTCCCACATCCCTGCTCCTCCAGAGCAAAGGCAGGGCAGGATGTGAAGCAGAGCCTGCAGTGCTCCAGGAGGGCTGGAAACGGGATGGGGGGGGGGTGTGTGTGTGTGTGTCTGACATGGCTCCTTCCCACAGCCTGGGACCAGGCTCCTGCACACAAGGTCTGTCCATGGCACCCAGCACTCACTGTGTCCCCATGGACCGGAGCTGTGGGTACACTCAACTGGGGGTGTGTCAGTGCTTGTCCCCATGTCCAAGCATCACCTCTGCTGTCCCCAGTGTGGCAACGCCACGGGTGGGAGCTTGTTGCAACCTGCTGTGGGGCTGGGGCAGAGGGACAGGAGCCTGATGGTCCCCAGAAGGGTGCCACAGAGCTGAGCTCTACCAGGAGCTCAGCCCTAAGACCTCAGCTCAGTCTCCCCTTGGGCAGGTTCAAGCCATTCCCCTTGGCCTGGCCCTACAGGTCCTTGTCCCAAGCCCCTCTCCAGGTTCCCTGCAGCCCCTTTAGGCCCTGGAGCTGCTCTCAGGTCTCCCCAAGCACAGCAGAGGGGCAGGATCCCCTCCCTGAGCTGCTGCTCACGCTCTGGGGGTGCACCCAGCACACGGGGGGGGTTCTGGGCTCAAGCGCTCNCAGAGGGGCACCCTCCCTGAGCTGCTGCTCACGCTCTGGGGGTGCACCCAGCACACGGGGGGGGTTCTGGGCTCAAGCGCTCACTGAAGCCGGGTCATGGGGAGGTTCTCATTGACCAGCACCCCCGGGCCCTTCCCCTCAGGCTGCTCCATCCCCTCTCTCCTATCCCCTTTGCTGGGGAGGGAGGAACTCCCAGGACGGAGGTCAGGCTGAGCACAGGGAGCGCTCCCTCCTCCTGCCCCTATGGGAAGGCCACCAGCACACGAGGACCACGTCCCCTGCCTCAACACGTTGGTCCGGTGAGCCCCGTGTCCCGACATGAGAGCTGCAGGTAAAGCCCTGGCGTGCCACAACCAGCCCTTGCCCTGGCAGGGAGCCCCGACGTGCCAGGGAGATGGTTACTCCATGAGGATAGGAGACACTCGCTTGGTCAGGAGACAGCACACACACCCCAGCACCCATCGGAGCTCCCTGCTCTGGGCCCCTGCGGCAGGGGGTGGGTTTCAGCCTCACACCAGCCTCAGTGCCCATCACTGGATCCCGGTGCTGATGAGTGGCCAGGGTAGGAAATGAGAGCCACGCTCAAGAAAGCCACAGCAAACCTCTTGCCACTGCTGGGAACCTGTTCCACAGCCTTTGGCATTTGCTGGCACCACCAGACCTGACCCCACAGGCCATCCCATTGGCACACAGCTTCCCGGGAGGAGGAGGATGCTCCTTGTTGGCATGAGATGGAGAAGTGGAGACCTCAGAGCAGCTCCCAGTGTCTGAAGGGGGACTACAAGGATGCTGGAGAGGGGCTCTTCATCAGGGACTGCAGCGATAGGACAAGGGGTGATGGGTTCAGACTGAAACAGGGGAAGATCAGGTTGGATCTAAGGCAGAAGCTGTTCCCTGGGAGGGTGCTGAGGCCCTGGCACAGGGTGATGGCCCAGAGAAGCTGTGGCTGCCCCATCCCTGGCAGTGCTCAAGGCCAGGTTGGACACAGGGGCTTGGAGCAAGCTGCTCCAGTGGAAGGGGTCCCTGCCCGTGGCAGGGGTTGGAGCTGGAGGAGCTTGAAGGTCCCTTTAACCCAAACCATTCCATGGTTCCATGATTTCTTCCCCCCACAGCTGGTGCTCTGCTGCACATCCCTGGCTCCCTGCACTGTCCCAGTATCCCTGCACTGGGGCTGATGGGGCAGCCCCAGGATGGGATCTACATTGGGGTGGTTTCAAGGCAGTGCTGCTGCAGCTCCTGCATCCTTCTCTCCAGACTCTCTGTGACCGCTAAGTGCTTCCTCCTGCTGCCCTGCTTGAGACATCGGCCTGGCCTGAGTCACCCAGCTCTTTGCCAACACCCTTGGGCTGCCCTTCTCCTCCTCCTCCTCTTCCTCCCAAATGTGGGTAAGGAGTTGCTCCCAACTCGGGGCCTGTGCTCTCCTCCTTGCTCACTGATGCCCAGCACGGGCACCACCCCATGGGACACAAGGCTGGCAGGGATGGGATGGAGAAGCTGCGATGTCACTGCGTGCCTTTGGCTTTGCACAATGTCCCCTCCTGTCCGGGGCAGTGGGTGCCATCAGCAAGGCACTGGGTGAAGCTCTTCCCTCGTGTGTCCCAGCCCCATGGACCCCTTCTCTGGGGGGTGAGGTGGAGCGAGGCAGGCAGGAGCTGGGTGGCTCTGCCCTTTGGTCCTGGGAGAGCCCAGGGCTGCTGCAGGACATTCCAGGTGGGATGGGGAGGTGGGGGGCAGCACAGGGATGGTCCCTGGGAGCTCACACCTTGCTCTGGCATTCCCAGGGAGTTGCCAGCTCCTTAATTACTGACTAAAGCAGCTGTGAACTTGGGGTGGGATCTGTGCAGATGCCAGCCCACACAGTGGTGGCACTGGTGACACCGAGCCTCAACCCTACAGCCTTTCCCCTACAGCACCTGCCAGGCATCAGTGGCTGCATATCCCTAATAGCATCACAGACTGGTTTGGGTTGGAAGGGACCTTCAAGCTCCCCCAGTTCCAGCCCCTGTCACAGGCAGGGACCCCTTCCATGGAGCAGCTTGCTCCAAGCCCCTGTGTCCAACCTGGCCTTGAGCACTGCCAGGGATGGGGCAGCCACAGCTTCTCTGGGCCATCACCCTGGGCCAGCGCCTCAGCACCCTCCCAGGGAAGGCAGGTTTGGTGTCAGGGGTGCCAGCACAGAGGAGACCACGCTGCAGAGCATGGGGAGGCTTTTCACTGCCTCCCTCCTGCCTTAGCCCACCTGCAGCGCTCATCCCACAGCTCCCAATGGGATCTGAATGAGGCTCTCCCCATGTCCCCACTGACCAGGGCTTGCTGCTGGTGGAAGGGGCTGCAACCACAGGGAGCATTGCCAAGCCCTAAGCCCCCATCCCTGCTGCAATCAGGGCCCACAGCAGCCTGGAAGCTCCTCCGAGCTCCCCAGAGTTGATAGCACAACCAGGGAAGGGGATGGATCCATCCACAGCACCCGCAGGAGGAGAACAGGCCGAGCCAGGCAGGAGAGGCTGGAGTTCTCCCTGCACATTGCTTTGCATTCTGACAGCAAGTCCTGCCTTGCCTGGTGGGTTCTGGCTCCTCCCAGCTCTGGGGCTTTCACTCTGCTCAGGGAACCCAGTGCCTCCAATGTGTCCCAGAGAGGTTTCCCAGTGCAGGAGGGTCTCCCCTACCCACCTCGAACCTCAAGAGCTGCAGCACGGCACAGGACGCGCACCAGCCCCATCTCCATCATCCGATTTGCTTGGAATTCTGTTTTCCCCATGAGAACTCATCTGCATCCCCCCCCAGTGCAACCACTCAGTCCCTGCCAGGCTGCAAACATCACCTTGACCTTCAAACACGTCATTCCTGGCCCAGCGGACACAGATTCCTGCATAGTTATTCCTGCATAGTTATTCCTTGTTATTCTTCAGGGTTCAAATCACGGTGCTTGAACAGGGAGCGATCTATGCACAACTCAAGGAAGTTTCGGGATGTGCTTTGGACCCGATGCAGAGAGCAGCAGGGCCAAGCCGGGGCTGGAGCAACCCCATTGAGCTTCAAGTATGCAACAGAGGAACCCCATAGCGAGTTACAAACCCTCTTCCAAAGCTCACAAACCTGCTGGCGCCCTGCTGAGCCACATACCACGGCAGCATTCCTGCCAACCAGCCCGCACGGCACGGCCCATGAGCCCCATCACACACCGGGACCATGGACCGGTGCCACCACAGCCACCCCACGCTGCTCCATCAATGCCAGCCCTTGGGGAGAAAGGACTCCAGAGCCGCTCCCATGGCTTTATGGTGGAGATAGAGGAAAGATAGGACAGAGCCACTTCCAAACCCTCGGCACACCCCAGCCATTGAGCTCTCTGCACAAGGTCCAGCACGAAGCCACCGGCCAAGGTGCAGCTTCGCTGTGGGGCTGCCTATGGGGTTTTCAGCCTGAGGAGCTGGAACTGGAGCCGGAGCATGGCAGGGAAGGGCTGGGAGGTCAGGTCCTGCCTGCTCGGGAGCCCTGGGAGCACAGCACAAGTGACGCTTGAGGGGGGGGTTGGCCCCACTTACGGGGGTCACGTCAGTCATCACTGAGACATCCCGGCCACCCTCCCAGCCCCAACCCCACTGCACAGAAGCCGTAATTCCACGTTCGGCGATTCCCAGGCAATTCCCAGGCGGCACGGAGCACACATCCTGTGCCGGGGGCAGCGACGCCGGGGCCCTCAATGACCACATTGTCACCCTTCCCCGTCCCACAGCGCTTGATGGGGGCCACGCCGAGCCCTGCCAATGCACAGGGGTACCCCAAGGATGCAGCCAAGCCTTTTCCTCCACCCCAACCCCCTCTTGTGAGATCCCTAGTGCTTCCCTAGGGATCCCCCAGCACTGCTAATGGGGAGAGAGTTCATCCGCCCGCCCAGCCCCAGCGAATCCCACGCTGACAGTGGTTTCCCGGCACAGGACCCGGCTTGCCAGCACCAATCCGGAGCCCGGCTCCTCGCCTTCCCTCCCCGCAGCCCGGGGAAGCTCAAGCGCAGGAACACCGGAGCCAACACAAACACCCTGGGCACAACCCAGCCCTTCATCTGGGAAGCAGACAGGCACCTCGGGATATCCCCCCTCCCCAACCCCCGCCCCGCTCCGGGATGAGTCCAGCCATGGGATAGGCGAAAACATAGGGAAAATGCAACGTGGTGGGAAGAGGAAGAAAAAAAAAGGGAGGCGAGAAAAATAAGGAAGTTTCAAGTGTGGGAAAGAGGGGAAGAGGAGGCGGGGGGCTCGCGGGAACACGGGGAAAAGGGGGGGGGGATTGAAGAGAGGGATGGGGAGAGCCCGAATGGGATGAGGGGAGCGGGGTCGGGAGCTCACCGGCGATGTGCTGGCGGCGACCCTCGTCCAGGTGCGTGGAGACCACATCTCCCATGGCGAGCGGAGCCGGGTCGGGGCGGGCGAGGAGGAGGAGGAGGAGGAGGAGGAAGGCAGCGCCCAGGGCGGTCCAGGCAGCGCGGCGCCCCGCCGAGCCGCGGACACTCCCCCAGCACCGCCCCTTGCACCGCGTCAGCGCCGGCTGGGCCCTAGCGTGTTCCAGGAGTGTGGAATGGTTTGGGTTGGAAGGGACCTTAAAGCTCCTCCAGCTCCAACCCCTGCTCCCACGGGCAGGGACCCCTTCCACTGGAGCAGCTTGCTCCAAGCCCCTGTGTCCAACCTGGCCTTGAGCACTGCCAGGGATGGGGCAGCCACAGCTTCTCTGGGCCATCACCCTGGGCCAGNTTGCTCCAAGCCCCTGTGTCCAACCTGGGCTTGAGCACTGCCAGGGATGGGGCAGCCACAGCTTCTCTGGGCCATCACCCTGGGCCAGGAAAAATACTGGAATACAAAAATCGCAATAAATAGCTCAGCTCTGGAACAATTTTCTCTTTGAAATGGCTTCCAGGGTGTGGAGAGGGCTCATGTGCGCTGGCATCATCGGGGCAAAGCCCAGCCCGGCTCCAGCACCACCTGGCTGCAGCCAGGACCCAGCCCCTTGACTCCTATGGGTGCTGGGGCTGACACTCTGGGTGCTGTCCTGATGTCCTTTAGCCTCATATCGAGTGGTTTGCCTTCAGCAGAGCCCAGCCTGCCCTGGCAGCACCCAGATCCCTCCCTGCTCGGGAGGATGCTCGGTCCCATGGTAGCACCCTGGCACTGCGATGGGGAGGGGGGAAGACCCCTAGTGCCCACCGGGGTGCGATGGGCAGGGGATGAGCACATCTCAGCGGCAGGGAGAGGTGCGAGCAGCCTCCATCTCCTCCCCATCTCAGCAACCGACCACTAAAGAACTTCCTACTATCTCCTTCCCCATCTCCCCTCTTCCAGCTCCAAGCCATTCCCCTTTGTCCTATCACTACCTGCCCCTGTAAGAGCTCCTCTCCCTGCCCCGCCTTGTAATTAGCTGCTCTAATTAGCTCATTGGGGCATAGGGAAGAGCTGTACCCCCCACCCCCCCACCCCCCTTCCATGCCCGGTCCTGATGCCGTGTGCCCGCACCGCAGGGCCCCGCGCCAGCTCCCACGGCTGCCGGCGCCAGGCAAACCAGCTCCGGCTGCTTGGCACCGGCCCCGTCCGCGCCTCGCGTTGCTCCATGGGCCGATTGCAACACCGGGTCCTCCCTCTGCTACCTGCGCTCACACCCAGCCATGGGAAGGCTGAGGGTGGCGGGGGGGGCGCGGGATGGGGCAGAGCGGGATGCAAGCGAAGGGCCCCTCTCCCTCGTCATGCGGGGGAATGGGATGGGAAAACTCAAGGTGCTTTAAACCGCTCCCTGTAGAGACTAAACCACCTATTCCAGACCCCTGTTTGGCACCATTCTTCCCTAGTGGGGGAAGGCAGGAGCAGGCTGGGATCTGGCATCCCTGGGGAGCAGGAGGGCACGCTCCAAGTGGGATACCAGAACCAGTGACGCCTCATCAGCACAGCACATGCTGGGTCCAGGGGCCGAGCTCTCAGGCCCGGCGAGGGAAGCAGCCGAGGAGCTGGAGGAAGCGGTGGAAAAGCTCCTCCTTCCTCTCCTGTTGCTGCAGCTCCTCACCCGAGAGCAACAGGCGGAAACAGCCCGCGCAGCATCCCCCGGCGCTGCCTGGGCTTGATCCGGCCGGAGGAAAGGCCTTGCCTGCATCATTCCCAGCTCCTGGGCACAGCACAGAGCCCGGTGTGACCGAGGGAGGAAGAGGAGGAGGAGGAGGAGGAGGAGGAAGGGGGAAGACGTGGTGGCGTGGCCGCCAAGTTCAGGCTGTTCCCAGCTGCAGGGTGGCTCCGGGGATCCATCCCTTGGGATCACAGGTCCACGGCTGCTTCCAGAGCGTTAGCCTTGGCTGGTGGCTCAACCGTGGCCAGGTTGCTTGGGTCTGGGGCTGTACAGGGAATCTTTTCCTGGGCTGGGCTGTTTACCCGGCAGTGGGAAGGAGAAGCGGAGGTGGCCAGCCTGGAGTGAGGCATCCTGTTTATCCTGCCTGAAATAGCTCTTGGCCAGCCACAGGCGGCCGGGATGGGGATGGGATGGGATGGGATGGAGGCTGCTCCCACCTCTCCCTGCAGCTCCGATGTGCCCATCCCCTGCCCAGCGCACTGAGGGGGACACCGGGGGTCCTTCCCCCCTGCAGCTGTGCCAGGGTGCTGCCAGCCTGGGGCCAAGCATCCTCCCTAGCAGGGAGGGTTCTGGGTGCTGCCAGGGCAGGCTGGGCTCTGCTGAAGGCAACCACTCGATAGGAGGCTAAAGGACATCAGGACAGCACCCAGATGTCACCTGAATTGGGCCCAGCACCCATGGGAGTGAGGAGATGGGTGTGGGCTGTGACCAGAGGCTGGGCTCACCCCTGAGGTTGCCCCTGCACATGAGCCCTCTTCATCCTAACGCAGGTTCTTACCTCTGCGAGTCATTTCAAAGGCTAAATGGCTTCAATGCTGAAGTGTTTATTCCAGTGTTTCTATCCCAGCATTTCCAATGGCACAGGGTGATGGCCCAGAGAAGCTGTGGCTGCCCCATCGCTGGCAGTGCTCAAGGCCAGGTTGGACACAGGGGCTTGGAGCAAGCTGCTCCGGTGGAAGGGGTCCCTGCCCTTGGAACTGGGTGAGCTTTAAGGTCCCTTCCAACCCAAACCAGGCTGGGATTCTGTGATTTACCTTTTTCTCTGTGCAGTGCCCATCAGAAGGCTTTTCCCTGAGCACTGGGCTTGTTTGCAGGTTGCTTCCCTGCCAAAGCACTGCTGAAATCGAGAGATTCCCCTGGGAATTTGAGCTACAGCAAAATCTCCCTGAAAATAGAAAATCTTCCCACCAGAGGCTTTTGAACACTGATCCCAGAGGAGTCTGGCTCTGAACTCGTTCAGAAGTCAGCCTTAGTGGGGCAAGGGCATTTCAAAGGTGGGGGTGCATGCATCCACCTCCCTCAAATGAAGAACAACAACAAAACAGGGAATAGCTACCACTTCATGATCAGAACCCAAGCATCATTCCTTTAAAAGAAGCCCTCTCTGGAGCATGTTTCAGGCACTGCACACAGCCCTGCTCACCAGACCAGGTACATGGCATAAGCCTTAGCTTTGCAAAGCCAACAGCAAAGCAACCCCTGTCAGCACAGGAGCATGGGGCAGCCACAGCTTCTCTGGGCCATCACCCTGGGCCAGTGCCTCAGCACCTGAAAACAGGGAACAGCTTCTGCCTCAGAGCTCAGCTCAGGCTCCCCTTTTCGGGCAGGTTCAAGCCAGGGCCCTGGGCCTGGCCCTACAGGCCCTTGTCCCAAGCCCCTTTCTCTCCAGGTTCCCTGCAGCCCCTTTAGGCCCTGGAGCTGCTCTCAGGTCTCCCCTTCAGGAGCCTTCTCTCCCCCAGGCTGCCCCAGCCCAGCTCTCTCAGCCTGGCTCCAGAGCAGAGCTGCTCCAGCCCTCGCAGCAGCTCCATGGCCTCCTCTGGACTCAAGCCCATGGCAGGGGTTGGATCTGGGTGATCTTTAAGGTCTCTTCCAACCCAAACCATTCCATGATTCGATGAGCCTGAGGCTGGTGCACAAGTCCACCACGATGAGCAGAGTACTTGAAACCTCTCCTTCATCATCTTGGGGACCCAGTACATCTCCTGGTCACTCTTGATGCCCCAATCCATGTATGTGAGGGAGCATTTAAGAATAAGAAGCTGATTCCTTGGTGTATTTTCACGCTTGCAGCAGTCAGACCGAACCTGCCACTTCAGCTGGTCCCTCTGGATTTGGTACCCACGCATCACCCAAGCCATCAGCACCACAGATGCAAGCAAAGCTGCAGAGCACCCAGAACATGGTGTTCTCCATCACCTACCAAGTGCTGAATTCCTGCAAGCACGAAACACAGGGGTGCATTGCAGGAGACAGCTTTCAACCTGGTGTTTATTTCCCTTTCTCTGTCATAAGGAGCAATCAGTGGAGTTTTCCTTTCACTCTCATTGACCCTGGGACAAGGATCTGTTTCCACCTCCCTGCCTCACCAGGAAACCTGATCGTTTTGGGGGTGCTTTAGGGCAGGAGATGCAGGTTTCAGGGTGTTCTGTGCAGATGGAGCTGCTCGCATCCCTGCAGTGACCCTGGCAGCCAGGGTCAGGTCCCATCCATGGGGAATGGGCACATTCAAACCCAACCGGGATCACCTCCAAGGCCTCAGAGGTGAATAGGACCCATCCTTGTTCAGGGATCTGCTGTGGTGTGGGGTCTGAGAGGGCCAAGAGGGAAAAGCTCCTGGCAAGGGGGTGCGAACGTGTCCTGCTCGTGCCCTGGGAGTTGCTGGCTTCCATGGAACCGGTATGGGTGCCATTAACAGTTGTGTGATTGCAGCAATAAACCTGCCTTGTGCTGATAAAGCAGTGGCAGCGCTGCCTGTCCCTTTGGATCAGCAGTGCTGCGTGCGGGGATGTGCCCCATGGGCTGTTGCACCCTCACTCCTGCTGACTCCAGCGGGATTTGCTGTGCCGGAGCAGCGATCCCACACAACAGGGCGATTAGGGAATGCTGGCTCAGACCTGCTGCAGCCCGTTGTTCCTGCATCAGAGCCAGAGCCCATGAAGCACATCCAGCCCCCTCCATACAACGGGATGGAGGGAGCAGCTCAAATCCCTGCCTCGCCTGGGGGGCACCGGGGGGACCCTGCAAAGCACCCTCCAGCCAGTGCCAGGGGCTGTGGGGCAGCACTGGGGGGGCACAGCCCTCCGTGGGTCAACGCACACCCGCCTGCCCGCGGACCGCAGCCGCTGCGTTAACCCGGGCACGGGTGGAGCAGGAGGATGCTGTGCATCAGCGTTCCCGTCTCCTGGATCAGCATTCCCGTCTCCTGGATCAGCATTCCCCTCTGCTGGTCGCGACTGGGATAACTGGGAGCCTGCAGGCAGGGAGACTGCGGAGGGTGCGACAGCTTTGGCTGCGCCGGCAAGGGATGGGCATGGGTATGGGGCATGGGAATGGGAGCCAGCATGGCATGGGCATGGACACCGGCATGGCATGGATACTGGAATGGGGTTGTGGGAACGGGCACCAACATAAGCATCAGCATGGGCACTGGCATAGGCATGAAGTGCAGGAATGGGAAGCAGCATGGACACTGGCATGGCATAGGTCTGGGGCAGTTACCAGCATGGCATAGAGTGTGGGAATGGGCACAAGCATGGACACCAGCATGGGGTCTGGGGACAGGCCATGGACAGGGTGTGCAGGAATGGGCACCAGCATGACATGGGCATGGCAAAGAGCCTGTCTGCCTCGGGCAGCGGCACCGGCATGGGCAGGAGGTGTGGGAACAGGCATGGGCACAGGCACCAGCATGGGGTGCTGGCACCAGGGTCATGGGACATTTGAATGGACACCAGCAAGGGGCACGTTTGTGGGTGGAATGGGAATGGGATGTACATGGGAATGGGGCATGGGAGTGGGGCATGGCTTGCTTGCAGGATGCTGTGGGGAGCCCGGAGGGGCTGGAGGCTTTGCCAGCTTCCCCAAGGAGCAGCAGACACCAATAAACATGGGAATGATGGTCTCACCCTTTTGGCCTCTGGGGGTTATTCCTCGCATGGATCGCACCAGGATGAAGCCCTGGCTCTGCCTCTTTACTGTGAAGTGTGGGCCTCTGACCTGTGGGTTCTGCCCCACTTCCAAACCCAGGGCAGTGATTGAGCATCACATCACACCAGGCCTGGTGCTGGGTCGCTGCAGCCACTGCTGTGGTGTTTGCACTGGGGGAAAGGAAATGAAGCCTATGTCCGAGCAATGGGAACAGCTGGGAAAACCCAAAGCACAAAGCCTGGGCCCTGCTTGCACCCAGAGCAACCATCCCCCTCACTGCCTCCACCTGAGGACTGTTAACCCCGCTCATGGGGATGAAAGCAATGGGTGGCCCTGCAGCCACCTTCCCTTGGGGCACATTCCGAGGCCCAGATGCTTTAGGAGAGGATCAGCAAGGAAGGGTCAGGATGTGTCCCCAGGGCTAAAGTGTCTCCTCCATCACCCCCTCAGTGCCACAGACATCCTCGAACTTGTCCATCAGGAAACCAGCTCCCTCCTCCCTTTACCCCTGAGACCCATCCTTGTCCCCCATCCCAGCTCCCTCCATCCCTTAGGCAGGGTTCAATCCCACACCATCAGTGCTGCTCCCTGCAGAGCTCCCACCCCCAGACCTCACTTCACATCACTTGGACCAACTCAGCACGGGATGGAGAGAGGGGAGCAGCAACCACATCCCCACCGTGTGCCCAGGCCGAGCATCCCTGAGGAAGGGACCCCCATCATGCGACCCCCATCAGACAGCCCCTGCTCCCTACACGCGCTGTATCCTTGTCCCACACAAGCGATGCTCGGCCTCGCAGGAAGACTGACGGGGCACTGGGAAAGCCAAATAAATACCTTGCTCTTAAATAGCTGCTGTATTTATAGCCTGCGCTTGGCACCGAGTCCAGGGCTCTGACAAACTCCACTCCAGCTGAATTGAAAGGAAGCATTGGAGAGAACAGGTTTTACAGCAAAGGATCCAGACGCACGTCTGCACAGCACAGGGATGCTGGGAATGCGCCTGGCTGGGTTGGAGCATGGGACCTCGTCCCAGTCCTATCCCCATGGACTCACCTTTGCTGTCCTGTGGCCCCAGACACCCCCCATCATGCTTCACTTCTAAGTGATGGGGTGAACATCTATATAGGGGATGGGCATACATAGACACACACACACATACATATATATATTAAAAATGAATATAAATTATGCTTATGGATCTAGATGTAGATATACAGATATAGATACATAGGTATAGATACATAAGTACAGACACAGATATATAGATACAGATATATAGATATAGATGATATAGATATAATAGATACGGATGTAATAGATATAGATATAATAGATACAGATACAGGGTCCAGAGGAGGCCATGGAGCTGCTGCGAGGGCGGGAGCAGCTCTGCTCTGGAGCCAGGCTGAGAGAGCTGGGCTGGGGCAGCCTGGGGGAGAGAAGGCTCCTGAAGGGGAGACCTGAGAGCAGCTCCAGGGCCTAAAGGGGCTGCAGGGAACCTGGAGAGGAGAG
>NDXB01001473.1:9449-22612 GCA_002631895.1 Agapornis roseicollis
AAAAAAAAAAGTAAAATAAAATAAAATACTCAGCAATTTAAAGAGAAAGTTATTCTTGGGGACTTGTGTCACCTTTGTCTGACATCATACAAGCAAAGGGACCAATTGAGAATATAAAAAGTTAAAACCCTTGTGGTTTTTTCACTAGAGTTAATTTGAACTTGGGGGTGAGTTTTATTAATTATTTCTGTAGAAAAGGCAATATACTTTAAGGAAAATACATTCTAACGGTGACACTGTAATACTGACTTGCATGGGAGGGGAAGAAAAGGTGGAATAAGGAGAGAAAGGAGATAAATGTCAAGACACTAACAGAACCTGCAGCATGAAAGCTAGTATTTTACCACTTGGTGTCACTGTAGTATTTGACGTTTGTCATTGTCCATCCCTAGCTGCTGCTGTTGCTTCTGTTGGCTGTTGGGTGGTTTTAATTTTTTATTTTATTTTTTTTAATCGTTGTCATTGCTCCTGTTTTTTATCAAAATGGAAAAGCAGCAATCAAGCTGACAGCTGCTAACAGCCCTCAGATCTAACGATGAATGTTGTGAAGCATAAAACAAACAGCATAAAGCCTTGGGCACCAAACTAATTCGCATTCAGCTCATTCAGAGGTGGATATAACTTGCACAGTTCAAGGTACAGAAGTCTCTCACATCTGTTAATGTAGTGATGTTAATTGTTTATTGATGAGCTTATCAAGTTCACAGTACTCTTCCCCTTACTTCTACAGCCTTTTCACTCTTCCTAGAGCAGGTATCTCACGACATGGATACTTCTGTGCACATCTTTCTCACAGTGGTATGGACAGTATTTCATACAAAACAGATTTATGTGAAAACTATTCAAACTGTAGACTCACTTCAGGCAGTGACTGTGCTATGTACACTGCATGGAATGTCAGATAGAGCTCCTGATTTTCCTAATGACCCAGGTAAAGGAAAATGTCCCTAGGTATTAGGAAAACTTTCTATGAATTGAAGACAGAAAGAAAGGAAAATTAAAATGCCAGTCCAAGCTGAGAATATCCTAAAACTGAGGACAGCAGATGAGGATATGCTGTAACAGTGATGGAGCAAATGCATCCCTTGATGCCCATATGTAGCATATGTACATATGCCTGTATGTGTCTATGGGGTACAGACATACAGATGTTTTTGAATGATTTTTCAGTAGATCTGTCTCTGCTCCTATCCCTATTATCTTTCCTTGCCTGTTGTAAGCTCACTTTGACTCACCCTCTCAGTCCCCCTCATCAGAAAGATAGGGCTGGAAAATACGATTAAAAGATCACGGGTCAAGATAAGGACAAGGAGATTACTCACTAGCTACTGTCATGGGCAAAACAGACGCATCTTGGGGAAGATTAATTTATTGTCAATTGATAAGAGAGGAGAATAAACACCTTCCCCACCACACCTATCCCCTTCTTCCCAGGATTAACTTCATTCCTTCCTCTTCTATCTCCCCCCTGAACAGAGAAATGGGGAATGGGCTGTTCAATTTCTTCATTACACTATGTCCCTGAATCACCATATCTCCCCCATGCCACTTCCTTCCTTCAGCATGGGGTCCCTCCCATGGGAGAGAGTCTTTCATTAACATCTTTAATGTGGGTCTGGCATAGGGACCTCCACAGGCTACAGGTGGATATCTGCTCCACTGTGAACCTCCATGGACTGCAGGGGAACAGCCTGCATAATTATGGTCTGCAGCACGGGCTGCAGGGAAATCTCCACTCTCATGCCCAAAGCACCTCCGCCCATCCTTCCTCACTGACCTTGTGTCTACAGGGCTGGTTTTTCTCACATTTTTCCCTCTCCTCTGATCTCGCAGCTGCTGCATGATGGGTTTTGCTCTTTCTTAAAAAAGCTGCCACCGGTGTCACTGATGGGCTCAGTTTTGGCCAATGGTGGGTCCACTTCAGAGCCAGCCAGAACCTTCTATGTCAAGCACATAGGCATTCCCTGGTCTCACAGAAGCTACTCTTGCAGCACCCTTGCTATCAAAACCCCACCAATACATCTGTCCTGTCTCTGGCCTCAATCACTTGCAGTACATGCATATTTTTGTACTTCACCCTCACTGGTCTCAAAGTAAAATGTAGAAATTGAGTCTGTAGTTAATATTATACATATTGTGTAAGTCAAGTTGTCTAACACATTATTTCCTTGTTTTCAGTTTTATCTTTAAACTTTGGCAATGTTCTGGTAGACAGGTGAGTTGATTTCTATCATCAGCCAGTGCAAGTGGGAGACCAGCCATCAGCTTGGAGACCAGTATGATGACTAGAGCTCAATCTAGTCCAGTTTCTAAATGAGATAAATGAGCCAGTGCAGTATTGGCAAAGATACATCATATGTGAAACTGGTCAAATGGATCACAAAGAGAAAAATTAGTGTTCATAATTAGCATAATCAATGCAACCTAATACGTGATGCACTTTCACAAAGGTATAACTGAATACATGAGATGTTCTAAAGAGGTCGGTGAAATATAAGGTAGGGGAGCATTAATGTGCTTTTCTGTATTTAGACTGCTTTCTTGAAGAAGACATTGCTCATCAATATTGCTCATAATATGGACTTTCAGTTCATAATATCATGTTGGCATTTTCCATGCAGAAAACTGAATTTGCACTTTCACAGAACTCCTGGTATGCAGCAGATACCATCATTCCATCCTCATATGTTGTACAGGAAGTTCCAGTGGCTTAGGAAATAAAGTCTATCACAGACTGTTTAGTCAGATCTCTCTCTTCCATTTAAGGACTTTTTTGTGTCTTTTACAGAATTGGAGCTGTTAACATATATCACAAACTAGTGAGGGAAAGCTGGAATGCAGTGGTGCTGGGCAAAATAATCTTCTTGTTGTGCCAGTGAGTGAAAAGAAACTTTAGCACCAGTAACACTAAAATAAATTCCAGGAACATAAGTTATTCTTTAAAAAATACCTTTGCTGCGTATCATTCGGAGTTACGGAAGGGGTGAGGAAATGCAGAATCATATGTCTTTCTCAGTTCCTCTCATTCTTCCTCCTTCCCCCATCTATAGCATAATTTAGACCCATTTTCTGTAGTATTTCAAAGTAATGTATTAGACTGTTATAAAATCATAGAATAATTAGGATTGGAAAGGACCTTAAGATCATCTAGTTCCAACCCCCTTGCCACAGGCAGGGACACCTCCCTCTAAACCATGCCACCCAAGGCTTCATCCAACCTGGCCTTGAACACTGCCAGGGATGGAGCACTCACAACTTCCCTGGGGAACCCCTTCCAGTGCCTCACCACCCTAACAGGAAGAATTTCTTCCTTATAGCCAATCTAAACTTCCTCTGTTTAAGTTTTAACCCATTACCCCTTGTCCTATCACTACAGTCCCTAATGAAGAGTCCCTCCCCAGCATCTGTCATATCCCTAGCCAAGTTTAATTCTAACTGGGCCTTAGCTTTCCTAACCTGCTTCCTAGCTTCCCAGATAACATCCCTGTATTCTTCCCAGGCCGCCTGTCCTTGCTTCCACCTTTTATAAGCCTCTTTTATCCCCTGAAGTTTCATCAGCGTCTCCTTATCCATGCAAGGAGGTCTCCTGGCCCTCCTGCTGCACTTCTTTCTAGTTGGGATGCAACACTCCTGAGCTTGTAGCAGGTGATCCTTGAATATCAACCAACAGTCTTGGGCTCCCCTGCCCTCTAAGGCTATATCCCATGGAACCTTACTAAGCAGGTTCCTGAAGAGGCCAAAGTCTGCTCTGTCGAAGTCCAGGGCAGTGAGTTTACTGCACGCTCTTCTCACTGTCCTGAGGATTTTGAATTCTACCATCCCGCGATCACTGCATCCAAGGCTGCCCTGGAGCATCACATTTCTAACTAGCCCTTCCCTGTTGGTGAGCAGGAGGTCAAGCAGGGCACCTCTCCTTGCTGGCTCCTATGCATCCTTTTCTGGTTTTACTTGCTGGGGCAGTAATTTCTGACTGGAAAAGCATCTAGCTAGAGAGGCCATTGCTCTCAATTCCCATGGCATTTCTCATCCAAGCTTGTTTGGTGTCCAAACCCTCAATCTGCATTGTATGAGGATTTTGTGGTATAAGGGCAATAACCCATTTTACCAAATGTAGGTAACCTATTTGACATAAAACCTTTCACCACAGAGAAAAAAAAAATCTTATCAATGATTACACAAGATAGATATTGGCCCAAAGGGAAATAATGCTATCTAACCAAAAAATGGGGAAGAATTTGCTCTTTCTCTGGATGGCTACAAATTACTTACCAAAGGGGCAGGGGGGGTGGAAGAGAAAATAGAAAGCAAATTACTTTTATTAAAAGGGACTCTGTGAAACAAGCCTTGTCCAGATTCTCTGTGTGATACCTACAAATGCCATGAAGCATGGGGTAGGTCACTCAGTCATCACTCTAAGAGCTAAATTTAACATTTTTCTGCCTACAGTACACCATGGGAAAGGGAACAGAGAGAAACTTAGGTAATATGAGACCTTTCAAAAGAAGAGGCAGTCATTTGGACAGAATGGTCCTGAGAGGATCTGTTAAGACTTCATATTCACTGAAATTAATACATAATCATTGACATGGACTAGCAGACTGTTCATCAGATGTTGTTTCATGGTCTAAAATCTGTGGAAAACATCACATTATTGAAAAACATCACATTTATTGGACACTGTTCCTGAGTATATGTTAGGAATGGACATCACTGAAATATCCTTTGGAGTTTTTTTCTCTCACTGCTGTCCTCAAAGTAAGATTGTTTAGTTGGTGTGTGAAATGCCAGTATGCACACAGAGTGAAGGTATTTTATTTATCTTTTGTTTTGCACAAGGCAGGGTACTCAGTGGCACCTCCGCAAATTTAGTTCTGCATATATCAGATAATATATATTTCACAGAACAAATAAATTAATTTTCATTAGTCAAAAATTACTAAATGTATTATTAATTAGTACTCCATCTTCTATTGGTTAAATTGTCCTTGCTTGCTGTGTAAATTAACACGAATGCTCGGGGAGGGCAGCCTTTTCAGTCCTTAATTGAGTCAGTGGTCATGATCTTCCCCTGCTACCTTTGCCTTTTACCCAGTTCTGTTGTTTCTGTTGACTTCTTGTTTTTCTAGTAATTGCTTAGTTTTCGCCACCTTCTGGGGCAGCATGTTCCCTCTTTGTCAGTCCTTTAGCTCTTCTTTCAAGGTTCATGTCATTAGTAAGGAATGCATTGCTTATACAAACTCCTGTTTTGCTAAGTGATTTTGTTAAATCTTACTTTGCTAGCAAGACACTATTATCAATACAGAAAATCCTGTTCTCATTATACACCACCATTAACCATAATTGGTATTACAAAGATGCTGCAGTATCATGGTATTTTATGATATTATATATTCTCCTTTATAATAAATAAGGCTTCAGTATCATAGCTGCTAAGTAGTTAAGGTAGCACTAGTCAAGGGACCACAACTGCAATGATTGTGCCAAGACATTCAAATCAGTGGCTGTAAAGTGACGCATCCAGTAGGAACCTGCTACTGGTTAAAATCCATTACCACGGAAATAAGGTCACTACAGCTGCAGGAAAACAAGTCAAAAGGAACAACAGGACACTTCAGAAAGAAAAACAGATGTCAATGCTGAAAAGCTAAATACACCCCTTTTCTGTAAAGGGAAAATTTGACTCAGTGAGAGGTTCTACATTATTTTCCTATTGTGTGCTTGTCATCTCAGATCTAGAATTGATGCTCCTTAAAGATTTCTGACATGGAGAGTAGGTTAGGATAGAGACTCTTCTGTGAGATTATTTTAACTGTGCACCCTGTTGGAAGCAGCTGCCTACCAGGAGCACTACAGGCCAAGATTTGTAGTTGGACTCTGGAGTGTTTTTGCAAATACCTTATTCACGCTTCTCAGAAGGATTCTTAAAGGACTCCTAATTCTGGGGTACCTGCAAAGATATGAACCTGCACCAAGATTTTACCCTTGAGCCTGAAAGGAATAACCACCTCAAGATATGTGTTTTGTCTGTGTTTTACTGTTCAAAGTATTTTTACTTTTCTTTGTTCAGTGACTCCTGTTTATCTCTCACCTTCTTTTTCATTTTTGTTTTTACCATAAACTTTTTGTCATCTCATCGGCTTACCCTCTGGGTTTATTCTTATCTATGCATTTTTCTTGGTCTGTAAATTGCTTAAGGATCTTAGGGAACATAGGATGTAGTGTTGCTTGCATATTTTTTTCTTTAAAACATGTTGGTTTTTCCTTCTTACCTGAAATTCATCATATTTTTAAGTTCCAGTTCTAAATTATCACATTTCATTGCTAAAAAACCAACCAGTTCATGTCTTGCATTATAGGGTTATTATCTCTTTCCAGCTCCTGTATTGTTAGTCCAAATTATACATACTTCTCTTTTGCCATTTTTGCTATATGAAGCATAGTTTGTATTTAATTGGTAAATGCCTCAACTACTAAAATAATTAATCTGAATTACATGTCCTGTAATTTTTCCAGGTTTTTGATAATACTATTATTCATAAGAAGATGTTTCTTGTTCCAGTTCCAAACTGTGTTAATTTCAGAAAAACAGTCTGCTTAGGAAGATCAGAACTGATTTTTTTTGTGGCATTTGACATGGTTTTCTCACTAGGACAAAGTGATACATAATTCAAAACCTATAGCTTGTAAAAAAAAAAAAACAATTACAACTCATCATCTTAACAAAGATGGTCTGGAAATGAAATTAACACATTTCACTGTTTCATTCTTTGTGTTGTCTTGTGACCGCAGGACCTAAACCAAGGATAGTGTTAGAAACTTCTCAGAGTACTGTTCATGTTTACCTCAAGCTATTTACGTATTATGAAGCTCAGATCTTTTACTCACATGTATTTTCTCACAGTTCTCCATCAGATTATGGAGTACACCGCATTAGGAAACGCCACCAAAAAAGAAGAGCATTAAAAAGAGAGGTATTAAGAACAATTGTGCTGTTTTCTTCTCTGGTACTTTTCCCTCCATGCACACATCCAAATCCAAAACAGAGATTGGCTTACATTTCCTCTTTCTGGGTGCTGCAGGCTCATCCAACTCCCCAGTTAATCTAAACACTTGAAAAGTGACAGTCCATTCAGACCATTTGTGAAACTTGAATGGGAATGGGAAATATGATTACTTGCATGACTAATTGTGTTCTCTGTTCTCCTGCAATAATGGTCTGTACAAACAGCTGTGGACCAGGTTTTTGTCACTCTTCATCATTTGGGATCAGAAAACAGTAGCTTTTTGAGGCAAGCTTAGAGACTGTGCCACATGCCTGCTGAGGACTTCCATTCTGAAGCTATTAAGAATTAGAAATCCTAAAACTGTGCCATGAAATGCCTTTAGGAGCAGTGGGTATTTACTTCAGCTGCCCCTTCTGTATCAAGTCTTTTAAGGAAGTAACAAAAATTTAGCAAGAACTGAGCATATTAAGGCAGTAGCACAAGTTTACCCTCATTCTCATACATGAACATATATTTATATTCTGATAATCAAATTTTCAATGGCCTAGAAGATTATGTGAAAATATTATCTTGCTTGACATTGAAATGTTCATATTTCTCACTCAGACATCTGATGACATCTGTAGACTCAGACTCAGATATTTGTGCTTGTAGACATATCAGTGAAATGGGACAGCTTTGTCTAGACCACTTATCAAAGCTCCTGCTGCTCCCATTTCAAAGCCAGCTTCAATCAGTATTCAGTTCTGCAAACACACATAATGCTAGAGTTCTAAGACCTTGGCATAAACCAAGCTGCATCTTTTTTCAGTCCTGGTACACAGCTAAACTCTGCAAGTTTTCCACTGTCTCTAATAATCCTACTTATTCCAGATAGTATTTTCTATATATTATCTGTTGTTAAACTATTGTTTCTGAGTGGCAAAGTCTCTATTTTCTTATTTTTCGTAATTATGTACTTCACTGACAAAATTTTAATCACAAAATATTTCCATACATTATTCCATGGCACTGAAGCAGAAAATGCATACAGACACAATACTTTACCTTTAAGGGGCATAACATTTTACCTTTAAGGGACATAATATTCTACTTTCAAGAAACTGTTTCTTTTCTATTCCAGAGGGAAAGGGAAATCAACTCCAGTTTCTTCTCAAAGATGCACTCCTCATGGAAAAAAATGGATAATCTAATAAAATTGTGAAAATGCCATCACTTATAGTGGAGTGTTTGATGCATAATGGAAGCTGGACTACTAAAAGAATCTATACACCCTGGAAAATCGTAACGTAAGTTCAAAGGAACTCAGTAGCCTGAGAGACTATCTGTTGAATGCCTAGAACTGGGGTGCATATAGGAATATATCCACTATATTTTTACCCAAATAATTACTCTTTCAATGCTGCTGATGTAAGAGCAATAAAAACAGAAGCACTGCAAATCCACAGGCCTTTGGTTAGCAGCTTAGGGGATGTACCATCCTGAATGTTACAACTCAGTGTCATCTTTTGACTTAGGAGACTGAACTCAGTGACTTGAACAGTCTAAAATACTTAAAACAGTGCAGCACCAGATCAAATCAGTGCTTAATTTACCAGGACCAATATATGCAAACCATAAAACACCCTCCTAAATCTTCAAACTTATGTACTTGTTTAACAAGTACTGGAATGTATTGGAAATAAAAAAAAAAAATATTTTGGCAATTTTCAATTGGTTTTCTGTTGGACCTGTTTCATCTTCTGGTNATACTTAAAACAGCACCAGATCAAATCAGTGCTTAATTTACCAGGACCAATATATGCAAACCATAAAACACCCTCCTAAATCTTCAAACTTATGTACTTGTTTAACAAGTACTGGAATGTAATGGAAATAAAAAAAAAAAAATATTTTGGCAATTTTCAATTGGTTTTCTGTTGGACCTGTTTCATCTTCTGGTGGCACATCTGTACTACTGACAAACTACTTAATCATGGCAAGCATTGTTAATAATTGGCCATTTATTTCCAAGTGCAAGTCTTAAATACATAGTTTTAACATGCTACAATAACATTTTATTGCTGGCGTAAAAATCTTAGATAGAGTGACCAGGTTCATTTTTCCTTCCTACTCATATATTTTTATAGTAACTGCCTTACTGAAACCAAACACTTACTTGCAACTGTTGAAGTACAAATGTATTTCCAGAAGACCTTCCTGTTTCATAGAACTTTTCAGTAAACTCTTTACTCTGAAGCCTTGCAGGCTACAGTCACAAATCAGTGCTGTGAATAATAAAAGAATCAGCAGAAAGGACATACCTAACCGAAATAGTGAGACTAAGATTTATTTCTGTGGCAGGCTGACCTTGGCAGGCCACCTGGTGCCTAACCAGCTGCTCTAACACACCCCCTCCATCAACAAAACGGGAGAAAAATACAATTAAATGTTCATGGGTCAAGATAAAGACAGGGAGATTACTTACCAACAACCAAAACAGGCAAATCAGGCTTAACTTGAGGGAGTTCATTATTACCAATAGATTGTAACCAGGTAGGATAGTGAAAAATAATAATTAAAACAAATAAGGTAACTAAACTATGTGCCTAAGAATCCGAAAACTCTCCTGAAGACCTAGGAGATGGTTTCATATGTCTCTTTCTTTAAAAAAATTATTTCATTATGGCCTGACTTAAAGAGCATTTCACTGCCGATGTGCATATTCATCCTTTTCAGTTTATGACTACTGTAAAGGATTTGGTTTAATCAGGACTGCACAGCCGCATATTGCAAATACATTGGAAGAGCTTTAAGACCAGTACTCATCTTCACTAACTCACATCATAAGTCCTCTCCTGATGCAACTATTTATGTTACTGTTACTTGTATGTTTGTATATGTGTATTTTAAAGTGTTTCACCTAGTTTTATCAGCAAAAAAGTACTTAACAAATCTTCTTGTAAAAGAAAACATTGCTAGTGGTTCTGCTGCTCTGTTTCTCAGCCACATTGATAATATTACACCCTGGTACACTGCATACCCTTGAAGTGATGTGCTTGCCAACTTTTCTGTATTAGGAGCACCTGAACTTACAAGTTTAGTGCTGCCCCTTTGGATTCTGTTACGAAACTCACAAAGTTTTGATAATAACACAGCTTCTGGCATGATTAGTGCTTGATTTTTTTTTTTTTTTTAGTTAAATCCATAAGCTCTCCAAATTGCAGGTGTAAAAAACAAGAAGTTAAGCAAGTGCATCCCAAATATGCAGCAAGCAAGTCACAGCTCATTGCTCAAGCTGCTTTTCCAACTTCTTTTATAATTTTTTAGGAATTTGTTATTTTTAAACAGGTATTTGCAGTGTCAAATTTAGAGTTGGATGATGACTACTTATGATATATGACTGCAATTAACTGGAAAGTTTCTGAACTTCTTCAGCTAAATTAAACCTGGATTACAAATATCAAGATCTTTTACTGAGTGGAAGCACAAGTCAACAGCATCAGGTTACTACAACCCCTGCTAAAGAGCAAAAGTATTTCTGACAAATGGCTTTTCCAAATGAACATCCTGTTAGACTGAGATATACTTTGCTGGTGAACAGATTGTTCAGCCTTATCTCTGCAAATTGAATTCCTTCAAAACAATCCTGGAGGAGTTGGCTTTTCTATTGTGAACTGAACCTGGGATGTGGCGGGGAAGCCATGAGAATCTCAGTTGCTTTAGTTTTCTCAAAATAAATTTTCTCCGTCTGTTTGACTTGCTTATTAGAGCAAGGAAAACAGAAAAGATCTCACAAACAAACCAGCTACTTAGGCAACATTTTCTGAAATATTTGAATAGTACCTATGCAGCCAGTAAATGGTAAACAACAGACTGTAAAGAGGGATTGCCACAAGGAGTTCAAAACAAAGTCACTTATTACTGCAAGAAGCACAGAATCATCTACTGGAGCATGGGAGGAGTAATTTCCCACAATTTATTCAACTTGTTTTAAACAATACTGCACATTTTCATTTCATGTATATGAAGAAGTATTGGCTACAAATTTGGTAGAACCCTGACTTGATTGAGTAAACTTTCTGTAATCAGAGATGGATCTTCTTTTGAACTTTATCTGGACTTACAGTGCTGTGGTTTCTATCTCACAAGACTGCAGTAATACAAACAGCAGAGAGGAGCTGCAGAAAGCACAACTGTGTTTTGTCCAACTCCAGTATATGAATTTTCAGTATACTAGAATATTTTGAATGTGATATTATGCTAGTTTAGAGAGCTTTTTCAAACCTTTTTTCACTAGTTCAGTAGGTTTTGGTAAAGGGAAAAATTAAGGCATGCAAAAAAAAAGACATCTAGGAGAGCACAACTGAGATCAGTGTTTAACCAAGAACATCTCTGTTGAATCTCTACCAGGGTTTTGCATACAGTCCCTACTGTGCTGGAGGTGGGAGAAAAAAATTTCGCCTTTCTTTTGAATCTGGTAAACTGTTCCGTGCTCTGATTTATCTTCCTGGGCCTGCTTCTGGAAGCTTTATAAAGGGCCTGAATCAGTAACTCTTGTCCAATTAGCCTGACAGTTGGGGGGGGGGGGAGTTGCAGTATCACATAAGTGTTATGCTGACAGACAGAACTCCTTCATGGGAGTTACCAAAGGGTTAAATGTCCTGTCTGCACAGTTTAACACTCTACTTCAGCCCAGGAACACCATGTAACTGAGTGAAATCACACAGGTAAGACTTAATTGCAAATATGATGGAAAAAGGGAACAACAAACNGGGAGTTACCAAAGGGTTAAATGTCCTGTCTGCACAGTTTAACACTCTACTTCAGCCCAGGAACACCATGTAACTGAGTGAAATCACACAGGTAAGACTTAATTGCAAATATGATGGAAAAAGGGAACAACAAACAAGCACACTATGATTTATCTCTGTCTCACTTGATCTTTTGAATAATTCTGAAGCACTGCAGTAGGACTGATACGAGGTACCAGACTGAATAATGACAGCAATACAGGAAAGCAGCTTAAACTGTTCCTGATCTTTCTTCAACTTTGTGGCTACTTCTCTTCCAAGTCTACATGAAAGGAAAATTAAGGCCAGGAGTCAAATTTTTAAGAAAAGTAGCTATCCAAAGATGCAGAAAAATGTCAAGTAGGGTTTCCATGGCCTGATCACGTAGTTGGTAAAGAGAACTAGCTTCTAATAGTTTTCATTGGTGTTAAAGGTGTCCAGGCACTGAAATCCAATTAGACCATTAAGGGAATTTAGAATGAGGCAATACAGCACTGGTACTTAGCACTGGTACTTATCTTACTCAGGTAAGATCTAAAATGCATGACAGAGGCTTGTTAAAAGTGGGAATGGAAAACTGCTTCTCCTAAATATGCTGGGTCTTCAGGTCCATGCCCCTAAGGGCTTAAATATTTATCTGTGATTCAGATAAAGATGATAAAGATGTATCTCTTCTCAGGAAAATTACAACTATGTTTGTTTTCCTGGAGACAAATGAAAAAAAGATGCTCCCAGTAGAACTGATTTATCAACAATGCTGCTTTCCTTTTTAGTAAAATGTTCCTATATAGCAGGTAATACGTGCTGAAGAATTATGAGATATTTGCTTGGATATTGGGGTTTTTTTTCCAAGCTGTAATTAATATTAAGGATATATGTGTCTGTATGCGTGTCTTCCTTGAGTGTTGTGGAGTGGGAAGCTTGCATGATCGAAATGCACACAGCAGTAGCTGCCACTACAACTGCTGGCTTTTCACTCCTACTAGACAGAAAAATATTAAGCAGTTAACAGTAGTCACTACTGGTAGCACCTTAGCTTTCTTTTTGAGGCCTCTCATAGCTCTTAATAGACAATAGCTGATACCTAATACTTGCTACCTTTTTTATTTTTACTTTTCTTTCTGAAATGGTTCTGCAATTAAATGTCTTCAAAGAGGCTGTCTCTAAAATGCCACTTAAAAATTCCTTCTTGCTTCCTCTGAGTTTTTGTCTGAGGAATGAGAACAGAAAATGACATTACTATATTTTTTCACTCCTTATATTCTTCCAAAGAACTGCACCAACTACTGTGCCAACCTTTCATAAACAGAATGTATAGCACTGGTGTTCACAGAATCACAGAATCACCAGGTTGGAAGGGACCTCTAAGATCATCAAGTCCAACCCA
>NDXB01001475.1:0-70476 GCA_002631895.1 Agapornis roseicollis
GTTGCCAGTGGCAGCAATCTCTTGCTCCTTATCAATATCTGATAGGACAGATATAGAGGGTGCCTCTCTGGAGGTACCTGTGTGACCTGGGTTCAGCAGTTGCAGTCAGTTTTTTTTCTCTTTAGTAGCTGGTGTTTTGATTTAACCATGGAACAAGGTTGATAAGGCCGATGTTTTTGGTTGTTGTTGAGCGATGTTTGCCCTGACCAAGGACTTTGTGAGCCTCATGCTCTGCTGGGGAGAAGGGGGGGCAGGGAGAAAGGAGGGACAGAACCCAAACTGACCAAAGAGGTATTCCATACCATAGCACGTCATGCCCAGGNGGAAGGCTGAGCCAGTGTTAAGGCAACAGAGGTGACTGGATGACAGTGGCTTTATGGAACAGTTGGAGAAAATAGGATGAGATGCCCCCGCTGTGCACACAACCAGGCTGCTGGAACATCCTTTTCAGCTCACTGGTATGAAAACAGCCACTTCCAGCAAATTCCCATGGACATCACCTACCTACCAACAGCTGGATTTCAAAGCGTAATGACTCTCACATTTCAGTCTGGTATTTCCTGGACCAGAATTGGCTGTACATGTGCCATGCAAAGTGTGAGCAATATGTTTAATACATCCCAGGCAGCAGCAGGGAAATGCAACGCGGATTCTGTCTAAAAACTACTCAAAAGCTTTTTTTCCTGGGATTTCTTCAATTTCCACAGCTTAAGTGTAGCTTGAGAAGTCATGGCCAAAAGTCCACTGGGAACTGAATGTGACATGTAAATATAATAGCTTTTGTTATGCTAAATACAATAGAGCTGGCAAATGCAACACCAGCAGAGAGCAGTCCTTAAAATTTCTGCATTTAAGGACTGCATTTTAAAGACAGAACAGGAATTATTCCTTTCAAGTTGTATTCATGGCTGTGATTCATTTTGGGGAATAAATACATAATGTGACACTTTCTATGATAACTATGTTTTTGCATAGCTTGTGTTCAAATCCAAACAGTTTCAATGTAATTTAGTGATGCTTCATTATTTATAGCTAGTGTATTTGCTTAAAGGTGGGAAGAGCTGATTTTGTTTATCTTCATAATCACAGATTTCTGAGAACATGCTGGAAGTTTCTTCCATAATGCATTCACTTCAGAAAACAGTGACAAGTCAGGATTTAGGGGAAAGAAAAGCTCTCAAATGAGGTTTTGCTTGTCATACAGAAGGCATAAAAGATTCATGTCACACTTACATTACCAGATATGCCAATATGATTTCACAGCTGTGTAATAAACTTGTTTGAGCCTGGCTTGTAGCCACTAAAAAAGGGCTTGTGCCAGCACGTTTGAAAGGTGAAGCGACAGGCTCTAAAGATGGAGTGAAACCTTAAGGCTGTGCAGATGTTTACTAATATGTGGTATAACATAAAGTTCCATAGAATATTTTGCCATCGCATGTCACAAAATGCCCGATTATTTGAAATGCACTGATTTTTCCACACTAATTCTGCCAAGGAAGTAGGATGATGAAAATTGTCTTGCAGTTTTAAATCTATCTGAGCGTATTTAGTTTCCAAAAATCATAGAAGAGTTTAGATTGGGAGACCAGCATCTCTCTATTTAATCCCAGTTGTATGTTAAACTATAAGATCTCTAACACATAGTTTATTTATTGCAATGTGGTTGTATATCGCACTCATCAGTGGGATCAACACTGTTAGTGATGTTATTGACTTCAACAGAGTTCTATCATAAAGAGTATCACTAATATTTGCATTACTGAACTTGAGGTTTAGAAATACTGAAACTTTGCCAAGTATACCCCATAGTGCAGTTCAGATTGGTTTTGCTTGCTTCCTACTGGTTATGGGAAACACAGTCCAAGTAAAATACCGTGGCTTCACTTGAGGCCAGATAAGCTTGTCAGCTGAGTAGGGAGTAATTTCCAGAAGCATCCATCAAGACTTAAAAGGCTGATCTCAGAAATAATGATAATAGCAATCATAGTACTGTTTTTTAAAAGAAATCACTTGTGTGTAATAGAGCTGCTGTCTCCTTTGCAACAGGATCCAGACAAACGAGTTTCTGATTTCTTTTTTACTGCTATAACTGGATTGATATCAAAATTGGCCCAAGGAAGTTGTGAGTGCTCCATCCCTGGCAGTGTTCAAGGTCAGGCTGGACAGAGCCTTGGGTGCCATGGTTTAGTGTGAGGTGTCTCTGGTTATGGCAGGGGGGTTGGAACTGGATGATCTTAAAGTCCTTTCCAACCCAAACTATTCTGTGATTCTATGATTTCAGAACTCTCATGGTGTTTAAAGATGCTATTATGTGCTGTTATTGCTTATGAGCTTCTCTTTCTCTCCTGCCTGTGGTCCCTGCATGTTAGCCTTGGGATGGACCTCTTCTTAGGCTATGATGTTGTATGGCTTTGACCACAGCATATTAGGGGAGAGAGTGAACCCAGAGGACTGGCAAAGCAAGGACCAAGTTGCTCTCCAGAGGGTGAGGCATTACAGAGTCAAGCAGGTTCCCTGATGCTTCAGTGTCACTGTCACAGATTTTAATACAAATCTTGCTGCAGAGACCTGCCTTCATGCCTAATGATTTTGTTCTGCTTCATTGCTCCTCTCTGCTTCTCAGCAGACACAGCCTCAGGCCTCCATTCCATGGGAAATCTCCAAAGAGGTGTATTTTTGGAATGAGCTCAACAGACCTCCTGCAAGGCTGAACAACCCGGGAATGGGCACATCTGCAGAGCTGAGCTTTGTGGCTAGCCTGATGTTTATATAGGAATAAAACTGCACCATAATTATCTTTCCCACCTAGTTTCACAGGTGATTTGAAGCTGTATTAAATGTGATGCTTTTTCTGACTAAAACCATGTATTTTCAAACACATTCATCATCTGTATTTTATTCACTCTCAGGACAAAATCCTGACAGAAACTCACAAGAGGCTCCAGATCACTTTCAAGGAACATTACCAAAGGCCTCTTTCCCAAAAAATGACAACTTGGGTCCCCTCTCTCCAGAGAACTCCATCATGCACTTGCATATTTGGATTATTTAATGCTGAGTGACAGCTTGAGGTTTTAAGGGTACTTTACATGTATTTTAAATGACATGTATTTTAAATTTGATTATAAATTGCACTCATATAAGTTCAAGATGGTTTATAAATTGTAGTAATCACTTGCAAACACTGGTACGAAAACTGTGATTATATCAGAGATGTCACACCCTTCCTATACATCTGGATTATCTCCAACAAACTCAAACTGCCAAGGGGGTTTCAGAAGCATCATTTTTTCATCGTTGCCCCCTCAAGGCCTGTGGAAGATAACGTATTTATTAGGGTCTTTGGAAACACCTGTCCCATTGTGTTGCACTGTCACCAGGCTGTCTGTTGTCTTGTCTTCCCAGATGAGTGTCCATCTGCAGTGCCCTCATCCTAGTGATGCTGGAGCAGCTGATGGATTTCATTTGAACTGAATGGAAAAATCAAGTTGGCAAATAAATCTCTCTCACATAGTATGAAAATTGGCTGAATACTGAAAGCACGGCCAAATTAGTAACTCTAGAGATGGAAATCTGCACCGTGGATTTAACAGTTTTCAGTTCTGTTTAGCTAGCTGATATCTCAACATCCTGATAGCTTTAGACCAACCCAAGCACATGAATCCTCTTGCCAAGACAGCAATTTGGGAATGTGGAAGAGAGCCAAGGGTACTCGGTAAGATCAGGGGAGCAGCAGATATGAAGAAAAACAACTCACTGTGATGAGCAGCCATAGGCATCAATTCATAGAATCCCAGCCTGGTTTGTGTTGGAAGGGCCCTTAAAGCTCATCCAGCTCCAACCCCTGCCATGGGCAGGGACACCTTCCACTGAAGCAGCTTGCTCCAAGCTCCATCCAACCTGGCCTTGAGCACTGCCAGGGATGGGGCAGTCACAGCTTCTCTGGGCAACCCATTCAGTCATTAGAGAAGAGCCCTGTATGGGATATACAATGGAGATTTAGAAGAAATGATACTCAGTATCTTTTCTGTCTGCACAGGCTACCTGAACCTCAACTCCCCCAGAGACACTTGCTGCAAGTTTGGGGTTTCTTTTCTTATTTCTATATCTGCCTCCCTTTTCCCATAGGCTGCAATGGTCTTCCAGACTCTCTGCCCCTGGTCAAAATATTGTGTCACAGGTCTCCCATGGTGTGTAGAGGGGAAGTACTGCTGTTATATTCATGCAAGAGACAACGACTGCCTAAAGCTGCCATTTCTGCACCAACATTTTGGTGTTTGATTTCCATACCCTTTGCAATACTAACAGGCAGAGGAGGAAGGCAGACTGCCTAAGGCTCTTCCTGAGTGAGCTTCCAGACATGTAGGCAGCACATCACCAAACGGAAGGATTTTTATAGGCACATTTTATTTAAATCACATATATTCATCTGAAGTGCAGAGGAAAAAGGAAACTTCACTCACAAGGAAACTTCACTCACAATGCCTTTCCTAGCAATGAAGTTGCCATATGTGGACTTCAGGTTGCAGCTAAGAACTGCTGGTTTTTTAACAGCTGTGAGTATGTGTCGTGATTGGTTTCATAAATTAATATGAACACAGTCTTTGGCAGCAGATCATCTTCTCTGAACTTTTATGACAAGACAAGCTGTCAGCCCCTGCTCGCTTTAATCCCAGAGCTGCAATTACTGTGGTTCTTGCTTCAGCAGGCGCTTTGCTTCAGGACCTTGATGAATACTATTTGAGCAGGGTGGAAAAGTCTTCCTCTCTCCTGAGCAATTGGTAGTTTGTGAACATAGAATCATAGAATAGTTAGGGTTGGAAGGAACCTTAAGATCATCCAGTTCCAACCCCCCTGCCATAAGCAGGGACACCTCACACTAAACCATGGCACCCAATGCTTCATCCAACATGAGCAAAGGGCTCTGAGCCATAAGGAAGAGAATTAGGTAGGTACAAGGCTCATCAGTGGTCATCTTCATTACATGCCCGTGAACCTCCTTACATGGATCTGCAATTCCCTGCAGTGTAGTGTTAGTTATTCAAGGCACTCAAGAATCCACTCAGGCAAAGGAAGAGTTCTCCAATGTCCCATTTTCCTGTGTGAACTGCTCCATGTCATTAGCCTTCCCATATCCACAAACACCTACTGCCTCCAGGGCTGCATGGTGAACTGTGTCTAAGCAACCTGAGGGCCAGCACAGCAGGGAAGAAGGATGTGATGAGCCTAGAAAGTTTTCTTCTGCTGTAACAGATCTATCTTCACCTTGGTAGTGGAAAAATAGCATTAAAAGTTCCGGTCAGCTGCAGGATCACTTACAGCTACTTTCTACATGGTTCACTTCTAACTGTGGTGCATCACACATACCAGACTAATGGATTACAGCACAACTTTAGCTTCATCTTCCTTTATCTTGGAAAATCTGGGTAATGGCATTAAGTGTATTTTTCCATAAATAATTTGTATGAGACCAACCCCGTAATTGCAATGGAAAATATTTGTTGTAATTTCAACCAATCATGTGTAAATTCCTCCTGCCTACTTGTCACGAAAGAAAAAATACTTAAAAGGCAATGTTGAAAATGCCCTGGAAAACACCAGAAGCTTAAAGCAAAACAGTAGGGTAGAGAAAGGCAAAGCAAGACCCAGTGAATTCCATACAGAGAGACAAATTCCCCAGATAATCATTAATCCAGGAAAATAAAATCCTTGCAATTTCTAAGATTATTGGACATGGGTGTTGGTTTCTACTGATTTAAACTTTTTAGTATTTAAACACTCCTGCATATATAGCATTGCCTTTGCTCATCGGCAACAGCAGCAGAGGTGAACCACATGTGAGGGATCAGATGCAAACCACAAGCTCATCCTGCCTGTGACCTGCCGGGAATGCGAATTCCACTGGCTGCAAACCTTGTGCAAACATCACTCCCAGCTCTAATTTACAACAGTTTTCTTTTCAAATAGCTTTAATGAGACGGTGTTTACAGAGCCCTGCTTGTGGTGCCGGGGAGCCCGGCAGCCAATCCTGCAGCCCTGCCTGTTGGGCAACCCTGTGGTGCTGCGGCATGCAGCCAGCTTCAGGCTCCATCAGGCCAAAGTAGACTTACTTTAAGACACAGCAATTAAAAATCCCCTGATTTTCCCTCTTGATTTCTTTTCAGGCAACCCCTTTATTTTGTAGCGTGGTCCTTAATGCCCATGCTATCATTTCATGTGGCTCCTTGCTCTGTTTATTGGAATGCCGGTCTTCTCAGCATCTCAAATATCTCCAAATGCCTTTGTTGCTAAGAAAATAAGGTAAAACCAGAAAGTTTTATTATCAGCCCAATAGAATCACAGAATCATTGAATAGTTATGGCTATAATAGAGTAAGATCATCTAGTTCCAACCCCCTGCCATAAGCACAGACACCTCATACTAAACCCATCTATAGGTGCAACACTGCCTTCACAGACATTTCTGCTTGGTCTGTCAGTCTCTTTCATCTGCTTGTCAGAAAGTAAATGTCTGTGCTATAAGGAAAGGTTTAAAGTGTCACAGCTGTGGTTCTGGTCTCTTCAGAGTGGACTGTAACCATGCTGCTATAAATAAATTATCAGAAGTTAATTCTGGAGAATCAGAAATGCATGTTCTTCTTTAAAGAGATAAGAAGCAATACCACACTCTTTCAAAATCAGATTTAGGACTTAAGAGAGAGGAAAACTCTTTGTTTCTGTGAGTTTATCCCTTTCCCCCAGGCACAGAAATACTCTGTGCATATTTTCCCTTTGTCCAGCTTCTTTTTACTAGCAACAACACGTGGTCCAGCCACGAGCAGAGAAGGCTGAGGAATAGCAGAGCTGAGCATTGACTCGCACTGGCTCACTGTGTGAACCCAAAGGTGTTGCTTTTAATTTCTGTAATTTGCTTTCTGTCTATTCTCTTAATAAAAACTGCATTTTTAAGCAGCCGATAAGAGCTATTAGCATTATTCACTTGTACTTTCATGACCTTTTGTCTATTGAACACAGGTTCAGTATTACCTGATAATTCCAGTACTGAAAACTTACATTAGGAACATCAATTAATAAGTTGGCTACAAATGGTCAACTCCACAGTCTCCTGACAAGGACAAGGCAGGAAAACTCATGGCATCTGCTCAAATAGTGTCCCCTGGTTGCAGTCTGTTTTCCAAACTGTCTCTTGAAGAGCCCATGACTTGTAACCAGACAACCGGTTTCACAGACATCCTGTTTATAAAAGGGATTGTAAGAGTCTCCCTCCAGCTACCAGGACTTTTGAGGTCTCACATCAGTGCAAATTTCCTGGCTAAAATGGTGATAAAGTGTTATCATGGTTTTCCTTTGTCACAAAAGAGAAAGAAAACCATTAGGTAAGATGCCAGCTGTATTAATAGTTATCCATGTCAAAGGTACTTTCCAAAGCAAATGAGGCTAAATGTTTATACTTTGCACTGAAATTAGGGTATTTCATTTATCATGTAAATATTTGAGTTATACTCAAAATATACTTTTCTACATATAGCAAGTGTCTTATGTGCATGTTCTTATAGAAAGGTATAGGATCAGCCTTGTTCAGCCTGGAGAAGAGAAGGCTCAGGGGAGACCTTATAACAGTTTTCCAATACCTAAAGGGCCTGACAAGAAATCTGGAGAGGTGCTTTTTACAAGGGCAAGTAAAGATAAGACAAGGGGGAATGGGGCTTTAAACTGACAGAGAAGATATTCAGATTAGACATCAGGTTCTTCCGTGTGAGGGTGCTGAGGCACTGGCACAGGGTGCCCAGAGAAGCTGTGGCTGCCCCATCCCTGGCAGTGCTCAAGGCCAGGTTGGACACAGGGGCTTGGAGCAAGCTGCTCCAGTGGAAGGGGTCCCTGCCTGTGGCAGGGGTTGGAGCTGGAAGAGCTTTAAGGTCCTTTCCAACCCAAACTTTCCTATGGTTCTCTATGATTCAATGATTGTTGAGCCTTTGCCCAGCATTGGCAGAGGTGTGTAGCAGGAGCCACTGGCTGCCTGGGCCCAATGCATGCCCTGACCTGGCCAGCACAGCTCTGATCTGCTGTGACAAGCTCTGCCTATGGGATGAAGAGTGCGTTGACCTCCTTTATGAGTGCTGCTAATGAGGGTTTAAGAATGAGGTCAGGGATTTGGTTTTATCCAGAAGAGCATGCAGCTGATAATGATGTGCAACTTCTTCTCTCTCCACACTTATCATTAATTCAAGCTAATTCTGAAGAGTAGGCTCATGATCTGGATGGTAAAAATTGTTATAATTGGATGTTTAACTCCCTTTACAGAAGCTCCGAGGAGCTGAATCCTCTTGCACAAAGGCAGCACCAACTCTTAAAAATGTCTGTTGACATTCTGGAAGGCTGATGTCATCATGCTGCTCTTTTCTTAATATAAGGATGATATGTGTGGCTGCCTGCAGGATTAACTCTTCTTTCTGTGTAGCTCTGGAGAGTTAATGATTAACACTTCCATCCATGATAGCAATCAGTATATATTAGCTTAAATTACTACTATTACATCTCTAAATAAATGGAGATCATAATCCCAAATAGCAGCAGCAGCCAAGCTAGCTTTTAAGTATAACATGCAAATGGGCTCAATGCAAATAGTGATCCTAGGTCATTAATAAGAGTGTGTGAGTTTCCTCCTCTCTATGGGTAGATGCTGTTTCAAGGGTGGTCTTGCTTCTTAGAATCATAGAATAGTTCGGGTTGGAAAGGACCTTAAGATCATCCAGTTCCAACCCCCCTGCCATAAGCAGGGACACCTCACACTAAACCATGGCACCCAAGGCTCTGTCCAACCTGGCCTTGAACACTGCCAGGGATGGAGCACTCACAACCTCCCTGGGCAACCTATTCCAGTGCCTCACCACCCTCACAGGAAAGAATTTCTTCTTTCCTTATTCTATTGATACTTGTTCTAAAAGGATCCCTCCTGTCCCAACCTGTTTGCATCCCCAGATTCCCTCAGCATCTATCCTGTGACAAGCCCAGGGCTAATGGATTAATTTAAACTGTAAATGGAATTTTTAGAGGATGCTTTTAAAACACTGCCATATCCCCCAGACAGGCAGTGAATCAGCCCAGTGAACAGCCTAGAAGCTGTCTTCATGCAGGAATAGCTGCAAGGGTGTGAAACCCTGTCTGCTTTTGACGGCCTCCCCAGGAGCGCTGTCTGTCCATCACAGTGCCAAGCTTTCACTAGGACCTCAGTGAAAGCTTTGGGGTAAATGTACTGTGGAGAGTCACTGTCAGTTATTTCAGACCACTTCACTGCTCCTGAGTGCTTTAAGAGCAACTAATGGTGGCGGCTCAGGGTTTGTGTTGCTGAACACCAAGTTTCCATCATTTCCCTCATGCTGTTGGAATACTGATATTGTGATCTAGTTTTTCATCTTTTTTCCCTTCCCTCTTCTATTAGTATGTTTTGTACAGCCCTCTGCTCTCTGGGGACATCACATGGACATCAGTGGTTTGGAGCTCCCAGGGTGCATTAGCCTGAAGTCCATGGGCAATACTGAGCAGAGCTGTGTATAGGCAGGCACCAGTAAGATCAGGCCAAATATCTGTCACAAAACCAGAACAGAAACTCAGGCGAGGTTGGATGAGCAACCTGCTCTAGTGGAAGCTGTCCCTGTCTGTGCTGGGGGGTTGGAACTGGATGAGCTTTGAGGTCTTTTCCAACACAAACCAGTCTGGGATTCTGGGATTCTATGACAGTCCACGTTACATAATAACCCATTGCAATGAAAATTGTTGTTAATAGTGTTTTATGGTGACTGAGGTACTTATGATGCATCTCTCCACATAAATTGTCTGCTGTATGTTAACAAGTCAGCTCAAGCTACAGGCTGCTCCTTGCCCTGAGCATCAGTGCTCTGTATTTCATAAAATGAAGAAGGTGGGAAAGGAAATCAGTAGTAACTTTAAAACTCTGCACCCTCCATATTCTCTGTCAAACCCCAGTGAGCCAGGACGACTGGAACAAAGGTAATTAGAGGAAACATTCTGACACTACGGATGGAAAAGCCTAATTAATTAACAAAACAGGGTAATTAGAGAAGCAAACTGGGATTTGGTAACCACATCCAGAGCCCTAATAAAATGAATCACATGTGCACAATTAACATGCTGTGAAGACTTGGACCAATAGATCAGAACTTTGGAGTCTCCTTTGAACATCAGGAAAAGGTGAGGAAGATCCTGCCACTGGGTCATTGTTCGCATTAACTGTTGGGCATCAATGCAGGAGGCACTATAAAGTAAGATCCATGGTCATTTCTGCAATGCCGTTGGTGGCAGCACTGAACCAGGATCAGCTTGTATAGCTCAGGGGTGCCTGTTTACTTCCAGCTTCTTGAGCATTTCCTTGGAATTATCTCAAATGTGATGGATCCATTTAAATGAGATTGTACATAAATGCCCCTTATAATTCCTAATGAAAGCAGCTGCAGGGACGTGCTCATTTACCCAGCCTCCAGCATGGCTCATGCTGAGACCCATCAGTGCTGCCAGAGCCGTCTACATCAGGCATGCTGGTTTGAACTGATCATACAGGACTGAAGCACATGTAGGTATAAATTGCTGTAAATGTGGTGCAAAGCAAACCAGTATTTCATCCTGGCTGCCTAGGTTTTCTGGAATAGATGACACAGTCCTGGCTTCCACTAAGTTTACTCTCCAAGCTGTCAGAGGGAGAAAGACTGTCCTTAATGATGTGTCTGCAGCCAGCTTGCCCTGTCCATTCCTCCCTTCTTTTCCTTGATGTGTCCCATAATGCTTGTAGTGGGCAGAGGGATGTAACAGCCTGTGACACTCCTGTGCCTGTCAGGAAGGTTCCTTGCTTCTTCCTTGTGAGTTTCATCATGGATTGCCCTGCAAAATTCAGCCCCTGGATGCCCCCCAGAGCAGGATAGAACACAAGGGAAAGCCCAAGGGGATGCAGGTCCACCATCAGGGTGAGTGCAACAGCAGCCAGAATAGAAATAGCTCTCATAGCTCACATTCAGAGATCATAAACCTGAAGTTTCAATCAGCAAAATGCTTTCACTTTGCAGAAGCAGAGCTTTTGTTAAAGTTTCATTTCCACACCTTTAATAAGAGCCATTTATTTATGAGAACCATGAAAATAAAAAAGAAAGCTTCAGCCTTTGGCCTGTTGCTCCCCTTGACAGCATTTGCAGGTACTATCATCTTACAGTTTTTAAACTTCGTGTCATTCTTTTACTCTGGATCAAGTGGTTATGCTATGACAGGCAGTCCAAAGCAACACCAGCCATAACGCAGAAAGATGCCTTCTCTATAAGAGTGAGCAGCGTCACATCCACATGTTGTGGCTGACTGGTTCACAGTAAAGACAGCAACTCAAGACATTCTTCTCAATGTCATTTTGAAGGGTAACTATTTAAAGGTGAAATCTGAGACTTAAAAAGTTTGAGAAAGGGAGAGGAGGAGAAAGCACTTTTGAACTTTGCAATTGAAATGCCAGTGTTTGCAATGCCAACCCACACAACTGTTGGCAATCAGAGAAACATTTCAGAGCAGAGCTACAGGAAGGATGCCAGCGTAAGAAAGACTGCCTTCCAAACCCTAAAACCCCCTCTGTTTTTCCTGCACTATGCAACTGACCACTTGGCTGTGGGTTAAAAGTCCCCTGGGTGGAAGTAGGCTTCCAACAGCAGAGGGCTCTTTTGGCTCAGCAAATGATGGAATTCCCAGCTCTAGTAGATGAAACCAACTGATAAAACAAATAAAAACCAGAAATGAGCTGCAAATTTTTAACAACAAGGCTAAACTTCATTGGAATGACTTAACTGGCGACAGATGTGATAGAGAAGTGAGAACGCCTTGAAAAGTTATGAATTTTGGGGTAGAAATAACCTAATAAAACTCCCTTTCTAGCCTGTATTGTGTAATAGATCAAAAGGGATAACTATAAAACTCCATCCCAAATTTACAGCTTCTTATTCCTCTATGACAAATGTCATGCATTGAGGATGGAGGGTTAACGTGATTCTAATTTTAATGTTTGATATGTTTCTATTGTAGAAATTTGTTTTGATGCACACAATTTTCACATTTAGGTGGGATTTATGGTTAGTCAAGTTCGCCAGCCTGATGCATTTAAAAAGGGCTTGGAAATACCAGCTCAGGCTTCAGTGTAAGATTTGGAGACAATCAGGGTAAGGTAGGTAAAATCAGCTAATTTAGGGTTCTTGGTCACTGGAAAATGATACTTTTTTCCCATAAGGGCACGAAATGAACATTAGAGATCTCTAATTTAGTAACAACAATGTTGTTAGTCATTCATCTTTTATTCCCGAGGCCACTTGGTAGACTCAGGATCTTGGAAGATAAAAGCAGGAATGGGCAGATGTGCATGTAGATGCAGAGCATTCATACTCTTGTCTTAGCTGAGTTTATCATGACCTCAACCAAATCACTGATGTCGATACAACTTCAATATTTTTAGGCACATTTCATTTTCTTTCAACAGGGCAAGCATTAGGAAAGTGCTTTGATAAACGCTCCATCTGAGCAATATAAAGTAGTCCTTTGGTGTGGAGGACGCTCCATACCACTTCTAGATCAAAACTTGGTATTGATGTTTGATGTCTAATGTCAGGTCAAGAAGCTTCTTACAATAAGGTAAATAACATGTATTATTTGGTGAACAATCCTTTTCTATGAATTGGGGTATTTTTCTCTCAGTTCTGAATTTGTTGCTAATATTTATTGTAGAAAACATTGCTGGATTTCTCTGTGAAAATTGCGATTAGTCTGTGCTTGATCTAAGTCTGCCAATTAGAGGTTACCTTAGCTCAGCATCATGCACTAATATACCAAAACAACCCGGCATTATACAGCCTGTATGTGGGATCTCTTCATGGGACACAGGGAAGATTTGACTGTAAATTCCATACAGTCAGCTCTTTGAAATTCAGAAATAAATACCATATGTCGAACCTTTTCATATGCCCTTGTGTAAATTGTTGTTTTGTTTGCACTATGTAACCAGATGTTGCTATATAAAATATCTCCCATAATGAGAGCTGTTGCGAGAGGCTGCAAAGAGCACATGCCATTAGCAAAATGAAAAGTGTTCTTGCCTTTTTAACTGTGTACAGCAGCTTATAATATTTTACCTCTTACTTAGAATGGATTCAGTCTTGATTTACACACTTCTGAAAGAAGAAACAGGCTATATGTATGCAATGCCCAGTGCCAGCACTCCCGTTAGCCTTGAAGACTGCTCATTCTCCTCTTCCTTTGAGGTGATCATAGAATCCCAGAACAGTTTGTGTTGGAAAGGACCTTAAAGCTCATCCAGTTCCAATCCTGTGCCACAGACAGGAACACCTTCCACTAAAGCGGCTTGCTCCAAGCCCCTGTGTCCAACCTGACCTTGAACACTGCCAGGGACAGGGCAGCCACAGCTTCTCTGGGCACCCTCACAGTGAAGAACATTTTTCCTGGTATCTAATCCAAATCTCCCCTCTGTCAGTCTAAAGCCATTCCCCCTTTGTCCTGTCCCTACCTGGCCTTGTGAAAAGTCCCTCTCCAGATTTCTTGTAAGCTCCCTGTATGTATTGGAAGGCTGTAATATCACCTTTTCCCATTCATTTTGCTAAGGCTCATGCAGAAGCCTGCTCACTTTCAAGAGCTTACAAGAGCAAAAGCAAGTGAAGGCCTTGGGACACAAGCTTCGCCTTTGTTGCCGATTCTATTGATATATGTTCTTGTGCTTATACTTTCTGTACCTTCACACAAAGAAATACAATCAGAAAACCCGAACAGTTTCCATTCAGGGGTATTTCATGGCAGATGACTTGAGAGCACACGTTGCACCTTCTCTATGTATCTGATGCCTCCATGCTGTATTCATGTCCCAAACCGCTGAGCCAGGAGGCAGATGAAGATCTACCCTGGTCTTTAACCTTTCCAGAATGAAGGGAACTGAGCTGGAGACTTTGCAATTAACTTGGAAGATTCTTCCCTTTCTGTTTCTAAGAGCCTCACTCATAAGCAGTAAAAGGCTGGGGAAAAATTGACATTTGTGAGCGTTTCTCTCTCAAAACAATTGTGCCCATTTTGATGGCAGTATCTTTTCAGAGCTAACTGCTCCTTTTGGAAGCACTTAAAGGGATCTGAAGCAGGACCTGCATGTATGATCTCCAAATTATTATTGTTGCAGAGCTTGAACCCCACCAAAGGGAACCTTAAAGATTAAAGGGAAAGATGGGGGGAGCTCACAGGCATTGGGTGCTCAGAGGGGTGAGAACCTGCCTAAGAAGGACCAGTTCTCTCTTTGAGACCAAAAGGCAGATCAAGTCACATTTATGAGTCTTGTGACAAAAGAAAGACTTTCTTCAAATAATGAATACAGTATCTCACAACAGTCTTCTGCTTTGATCTAATCAGCTAGCCTTATCTCTGCTCTCTGCAAAACCTTTGTGCTGTCATTCACATATGGAGATGTTATAAGAAATTAGAAGAAAGGAAGATGAGCTGTTCTGCCACTTCACTTTGGAGCTCATTGAAATGGCTCTTGTCATACAATGCAACAGACCACCAAGTGCTAGGAAATTCAATCATTATAATGAAAAATTAGCCCACTGAGGAGCAAGTTCAGTTCTGTTCAACTAAACAATGTGTTAAGAATATCTCTGAGCATATGGCTCCCCTATGATCCCCATTTAAAAACAATCTGAACTGATTGATGAGGGAAATTAAAGGGTACATCTAAGCATTTCCTACAGCTGCTGAAAGAGAAAATTATTTATTTATTCTTACCCATATGAATATAGGACTCATCTTTCTATAAGGCCCCCAGCTATACCAGCATGTTTTCAACATGATCAGGAATAGGGTCATAAGGCCATAAAGGCTGCTTTTAGCCACCTACTGGCTTTGCTTATGTCTGTCGCTATCAGAGTCTGTCTCTGGAAATGAAATCAAACTATCAATGTGTTACTATTTTTATTACTATTACAGGTATAGGGTGCTGAGGCACTGGAATGGGTTGGCCAGGGAGGTTGTGAGTGCTCCATCCCTGGCAGTGTTCAAGGCCAGGTTAGACAGAGCCTTGGGTGCCATGGTTTAGTGCAAGGTGTCCCTGCTTATGGCAGGGGGGTTGGAACTGGATGATCTTAAGGTCCTTTCCAACCCTAACTATTCTATGATTCTATGATTCCATGATATCTCGAAGCCTGAACAAGAACTTCTGGTCTTAGGTGTGGATGCAGAAGTGGATCAAATCAAAGTTGCTCATTCAGTAAGGGGAAGGGCTCATCTTTTTGGATTTGACAAGGTTTGATTCAAGGGAATCATCATACAAAACTTCCTGCTCGTGTCTCCGTATTTATGCAGATATCTGGGATTTGGTGATTCACAGAGACTTCCAACTCACAGACTCCACGAGAGCCAAGATGTTCTGACTCCGCGGCCATTACAGATCTCCATCATGGTGGAGAGCTGGAAAAAGCCTTGTAATGTGCTATGGAAGCTTCTTATAGCAAAGGGTCAATGGGCAGGAGAAAATAGGCTTTTAGGCCACCTCTGTATGAATTTTCAGAGACCATCTATAGGTGTTTGTATCTCTTAGTGTCCTGTCTCATCATGTTCTCAACAGAAAAGCAGAAAACATAACAGATGTACCAAGATAGAGAATCTTTGGATCTGTGTCAATTTACAAGCTAATGAAACGTCTTTGCATGGAGTTATAATTAAGGGAAATGCTTTTGTTCAGCTCCAAATACTTGGATCAAAATTAAGTCTTGAAACAATGATAATAAAGTCTCAATGTTTTCTTGTTTTTTATTTGAGGCTGAAATAATAGTAAAGAAAAGGACTTCTTGCAAAATCAGCTGGTAATATGATGAATATCAAAAAATCTTTTGCTGAAATCTCAAGGATAAGCTATTCATTTGATTCATGACCTGCAGTCCAAGTGGAATTGTGTAACATGTCCCCTATGGTCAGAGATTGATGTGGAAAGAAAAGGCATCACATTAGCCCAGGTCTAAGGATCTGTCATGTCTGGAAAATAAGATAATTGCCATTTCTAAGCTGAGCTCAGTTCCAGTTGATATCCAATTCAGTTTGATATGTTCAGTTTGATATCCAATCTACTCAGGTTGGAGATACAGACCTGCCTGTGTTGCGCTTCTGAACACCTATATTCATCATTAGTGCAATAGTAAAGCAAGAGTTTCTATGTCTGAAGCTCCCAGTAATACCAAGGATTGAAGTTGTCCTTTTGTGGCCTTTTCTTGCCTATGAGTCAGGACTGAGTCAGTATTTGCTTTTCTGATAATGAACAGTAAAATCATCTTTATAAATATGGGGAAGCCAAGTTAGTCTTTTAAGGAAATTTACTGCAGCTACTACAGTTCCAGCAGCTACTTCACATTTCTGATGATGCAAAAGGTTCTTTGCCTTCTAGAAAACACAATTTACAGAGTTTTAATAAGAAGTTAAAGTATTAACAGTCAATGGAACAGAAACCCCATAATAACATATCGTTAAGCAGTAACCATAACTCTATCTATTATACCACCTAATAAGCTAAACAGTTATAATTCAATTTACCTCAGAGCACGTGGCTGAGGTAGCTGGATGTTATCAAATGCGAGGTATCAGAAGAGAATGATTAATCAGGAGGAATATAAAAGTCACTGGTGAAGCCTGTAAGCTCTTAAACCAGGATATTCAAATGTATTCTGATGCCCTAGTTTTAATGGGTATTGGGAGGAGGCTGTTCCACAGCAAAATGTAACTTCTACAGAGAAAAGGAAAAGAAGCAGAACTTTTTAAAAGTAATACATAATTCAAACCCAGAAAAGATGCCTTAGAAAGAGAAACTGCACATTTGTTCTGCTGAACAAGGTGAAGATTGAGAGTCTCTTGCTTGCATTGAAAACATCTTTGCAAGATACAGGGGTAATCAAATGATCTCTAATCTATTCTAAGATTGGAAAGGCGATAAGTGATCTTATTGGTCTCTTTAGCTGGCAAGCCTATGAAAAGACATACAACTTTTTTCCTGAGTCTGATGGCTATTAATGACTGAGAGACATGCACAGCTACATATTAAATCTCCATAGAGTAGAGGCAGCACAAGCATTTCATAACACTTCCACTGATCTTTCATTTTATTCCTTTTCTATTGCCATCTAAACTGCAATATCCCCATTCAGTGCCTCTGTCCTATGCATCTCATCTCGTTCTCATATATTGGTCAGGATTGATATCTCATTAGTATCAGGAAAAGGATTAATCTTAAGACATATAGCTTGCAGTGTAAACAGCATTATTTCTATCAAGGTGCCTTTTTTGCTGGCTCAGTGCTAACAATAAAACTGCTTGCATGTTGTAATTGATTGTAAGTAGAGCTGACTTGAACCATTCATGCTGTCTGAGAGATTAAAATTCTCTGGACGGATCCTCAAAATACAAAGGTCATATAATTAGTTTCCCTTTAAGTGAGAAATTCTTTCTTCAGGGTCTATCTGCAAAATAGAGTGTAGTATAGAATATACATAGCCCTGCTTAGTTCGGTTTGGAGCGTCATTATGCTGTAACACTTCTCAGGTTACGAGAACAGTCTTAATTTAAAAGACAGACACTTTGTACTTACTACTGCACAGAGTTCTTATGTTTTCCTGTCATGCTGATGAACATCATGTGAGTAGCAAAGACCTTTAGCATGAAGTTGTTAAGTAACAAGCTCGACTTTTTATGCCATGTTTTTAACCTTGATTTCTCTGCCTCTCTAAACCTCCCCTCTAGATGACCAGGAAGAACCTTGTGGGGTTTTTGATTTGTAATAACTACAGATGCCCTTGCAAGAAGAAAATATGCCTTGAAAAAGATGCCAGATTTTGATGTTCCCCAATTGTAGGGAATAGACATAAATACTTGTTAAATTATTAAAATAATCTAGAAAAACTTAGAAAAGTCATTGGCCCTTATATTCAAAATGTTTTGGTTTACCAAAAGCTGTTATTTGCATTATACCTCCATTATATCTCCATTATATCACTGCATCTAAGTGTAGAACTAAACCATGAGTTTTCACCTGTGTTTTCTGACATGTTTATCTAGAGATGGTTGAATTTTTTCCTATATGTAAGACAAGTACAAGCCCTCAGAATAGAACTTAAGTGGATCTTTTTAGTAAGGAAGTAATAGATTTCCTCTCAGACCAGAAGACAAGCTTTATTTGATACTTTCTGAGTTGCAAAAGGGTTGAGAAGTATTCAGTCTACAAAGTTTCAGGCAGAGCTTTGTGATGATATGTGCAGCAGTGTGAATATAGGTAAAGTGACTGGAAATAATAGCTTCACCTTTAGGGGTCTCACAAAAGGCATGGAGTGAAGGATTCCTCATTTAAGTATGGGTTTTTTTGGTGGGTAAGGGGTGAGGTTTTTTTAAGTTCTTTAAAAATTTTAAATCTACTGTTTTTTTCATTCTAATTTTAATTCCATTCTAGATATAGTTTGTCTCCTGCGGTTTGTGATGGATGTCTTTATTTGGATATTGAGGAACGCCAATGGCAGATGTACAGCAGTGCTGATGCTCTAGCTTTGGAATGCTGCAGGCAATTTTCCCTGTAGATGCCAGGGCTCTCACTGTGGCCAGAGTGGAAATTTATCTCCAGGAAGACTCCATTAGGAAGTGAATTCCTTTAAATTATAATTTCTTTTTTCAAATCTCCAGTTTTATGACAGGATTAATTCAATCTCACTTAAATGTAGGAGCAATCTCATTCTAAAAGACGACAAGATTCTGTTCCTGAAAACTGTCTTAGGGTTTTAAAGGACCATATAATTTTTAGCAAGACTACTCCATTAGTGACTATTTCTACAGCTTTTCTCTTTTCTTTCAGACTTATATTCCTTTTCTTCCATATTTCCACCTCTGGTTTCTCTCTTTTCTTTTTTATTATCCAGGTGAAGGAGGAAAACTTGTGAAGCTATAATTCAACTCCATCTGGAGCTCTTAATCCTGGATATGCTCACATATCAAGGTTACCCTTCTAAATTTTGTCCAGTGTGAGTAATATAAAAAATGGAGTTTAATACATCTTTTTAGTCACCATATTTAACAAAGAGCACATCTTTGTACATTTTAAGGTGCATGCAATGCATATCATGCTTCTGATGTTTAAAAAGTATCCCAATGATATAGATATATATTCATTAAAAGGGAGAGAAAATGGATCAGATTAATCCTTGAGAACTCCAGTATTTTATCATGGATAAACCTATATGCCATCTAATGGAGAGAAATAAGGCATTCCTAGAAAGTTGAAGAGTTTGGGGAAAGCAATAGCTGAAGATCCTGAAAAGCAGAAAGGAAGGCTCAAATATTAGAGGAAACCTAAAATCTCTCTTAGGCTGTAAGAATGTATAACCTTCAATCAGCATTTAAGTTTAAAAATCCTTCCTAAATAATGCATAACATTAACATTAAAATAGAAATAAAATGTCTGGGACAGGCAACTAACAGCAAAATATTAATGTTATATATAATATATATAATATATATAATATATTATATATATAATATATAATGTTAATTTTAATAAAAAAAATAATAATTTACTAACTAGTAAAATATTAATGGTAAGGGTGGGGTTTTGCAAGCTGAAAGTTTTGCCTTAGCCTTATTTCTTGTCACATTGATGTGTGAGACAGTTTACATGCAGCTAAAGTAAACAGCGTGAGCCTGCAGAATCATAGAATCATAGAATAGTTTGGGTTGGAAAGGACCTTAAAATCATCCAGTTCCAAACCCCCTATCATAGGCAGGGACACCTCACACTAAACCATGGCACCCAAGGCTCTGTCCAAGCCAGAAGAGAATGGAATGAAAGAATCTATGATGGAAAATTATGGAAGAAACAGTTCCATGCCACAGTTGGCCAATCCACAGATTGGATATAAGGAAGAAATTCTTTCCTGTGAGGATGGTGAGGCACTGGAATGGGTTGCCCAGGGAGGTTGTGAATGCTCCATCCCTGGTGTTCAAGGCCAGGTTGGACAGAGCCTTGGGTGCCATGGTTAGTGTGAGGTGTCCCTGCCCATGGCAGGGGGGTTGGAACTGGATGACCTTAAGGTCCTTTCCAACCCAACCCATTCTATGATTCTAAGTCAGCTATGACTCCAGCTGTCACCGCAGCTAATTCTGTCGTACTGCAGGTGAACTCAAAGCAAACCTGTGCCAGAGCAGCTCCTTCAAAGCTGAAGGGTGATTTGTCTTCTCTGTCATTTGGATGGAAGGATTTGTGCTTTTCCCCTAGTACAGCGTGGGAACAGCTTTCCATGTTCAATTTTGCACATACACCTCTGTGCCCGACCCTGGGAAGCAAGCTAAATGTTGTTTTCACCCAGTCATCTGCACTAAATAAACCCTCTGCTGCCTTTGAAATATGCTCATAAATTTAAATCAATACTGAGCCTGGAGTCTCCACTCCTTGATAAGAGCACATTTTTCATGTTGCAAGCATACTGTTGAGACTCTAGAGGCTGAATCCTTGTCTGACAGCCAGCATCTGGGGTATCATTTTTTAAGGCAAGCGTTCTAGGTCATTATAAACTGTGCTAATCTCCCTTGTTGAAATTTACATTTCTAAACCAAAGAGGGATCATGATGCATTTGTCCTGTCACATTCTATGTCATTTAACCAGGAGGTTAATTCACTGATTTACTGACCGCCTCTCTTCAGCCTGCTTTGCCACTTATCTTCCATACAAATGGGGTAAATGAATATAACTTAGATTTACCAGCATAAACAACGGGTACAGCCACCCTGCCAGGATGTAAAGCATAGGGAATTGGGGGATAAGAAGAAAATGACATAGCTGAAGAAACAACAAAATTAACAGTAAAATCCACATGCTGAAAATGGTGAGAATTACAACCCGTAATTACAGATCTTCATCTGTACAATTTGTAATCTGTGTTCATGAGCCTCCCTGGCTGCAGATCACAAGCTCCCCCTCCTTGCAGAGTCTGAAATCAGTGTCCAAAGGGTACAGCTGGTGATTCCCCTGTTCCCCTAGAAGTCCATGGTGGTTTGAAGGCTCCCAAAGGACACTACTGTGAGCCCCAAGGTGGCTGTCAGCGCTGAGCTGTGTCATGCGAGCCTGCACTGCCATGGCTGTTACAGGCAGAAATCTGGTCCTATTGACTTTAAATCCCCAAAATACACAAACTAAGAGAAAGAAATTGAATAATCTCATTGCTTTGAATGTTTTCCAGCAAGAGCCCCCGGCTGAGACAGCTTGCTTCCTGGAAAACAAGGCAGAAAATAGAAACACTGGGTCTGTTTCTAACTCAGTTTCTCTGCCCACTCCTCCTCCTGCACAGGCACAGAGCAATCCCACCCCTGCAGACTCCGGGGGAGCTGTGAAAACCCAGCACCTCTCCACATCAATCCCTCACTGCTGCTGATACAGCTTCAAAGCAATTTCCACCCTGAAGGTAGATCCTGTCAGTCTATCAGCCCAGACACATGGGAACAACTTCTGATTATTGAAAGTATCATGAGCTCCCCAGCTTGGAGACCCAGTGAGCTCTAGGGACTCTTTAGCATCCTCCAGCATGAAAGAAAACAGCAATTCTTGTCAAAGTGGCACAGGTTTTGCAATGTGCAGGAAATATTCCTTTACGTCTACCAACAACCATGTGCTGCTGTGGTTGTCAGGCCTCGATGAACCTTGCCTCTCCCATGCCATTGGATCAGGGCACTGAACTAAGACCTGCCAATTTCACTACCCAAAGCAATTCTCAGACTTATGACATGCTCACTCTGACCCCCTAAGTGTAACAACAATGTGGGATGAAGCTGAGCAGGCTGTCCCACCACTCATCCAACCATGGGAGCTCTGTGGAGATGGCAGTGATGGAACAGGAAGCGGTGTGTGCTGATCGATGCTTTGACATGGTTGGGAGAAAAGGCTGTGATCTTGTTGAAATACATGGCATGAAGGTGTGAACATGTGAGACAACTAGCAGCCTCCATCTCAATTAATGAATAGGCAATGTATTTTCCCCCTTTGCCTTCATTTTCTTCTCTCTCCCATCCTCTGGTTAAAATGCTTTCACTGTGGAAGTCAGCAGATTTTTCCAATGGGTAAATAAGGAGAAAATGGGTAAATCTCACATTCAGAAACACAGAAAGAAATCATTGGGTGAGGAGCTGCAGCTGCCTTTCCAGAGGACTGTGTTTGCAAGGCAATCTCTACTTTCTCCAGCAATGTAGACCATCTTAGTGTATGGTGGCAAAGGTTTAGCGAGATGCCGACTTCAGTCTGCTATCTGCAAAGCATTCAGTCTTGTTTTGCAAGAAAAGCAGGGAATGTGCTCTGAATACAACCTGATGAAAGCAAAGCCTTGCTCACTTGTACCTTTTGCCAGGTGAGAAGGTGAGAAACCTCTTGATTTTAATGTCTTCAGTCTGGTCATTGTTCTTTTAGCCTGGGCAACCTGTTGTGTCGATTCTCTTTTCTCCAGAAACATCAAAATAGAGGGCTTTTTGTCTGTCTGTGCCTTATATTCTTATAAAAGTGCTTTACTGGCATTATAAACTGGCGGAACCCTGTCTCAGGCCTTAGCCCATGCAGCCCACAAGCACACAGTTGCTTTTACAGGCATAGAGCCAGTCTGAAAAATAAAGAGAGAAAACTGAAAATATTTTAATGGAAACATCAATTTTTAATAAAAATCACATTTTAATTGGAAAAAAGATTATTCAAGTGATTCTATTTTCAGCTAATCAGAAAGTATCTGAGACAGCTTTAGAAATTCCAGGCCTGTGAAAGGCTGATGTTCATAACAAAAGCTTTGCCCCTTAGTTTAAAAAGAGAGTAAGCCATAGGGTTATCATGGATTGACTATCAAAGCCACCTTCCTGAGAAATGTTTATTCGATATCTGGTTGCTTTCCATTCTTTATCTGACTTTAGCCTCACAGAACTAAACCAGAGAGCCGAGGGATGTTGCCTGGGACTTGGACAAGAAAAATGCAAGTGTTTCCTGATCTGCTCCGGTTAGAGGTGAAATGGATTGTTCTTTCCTTGTTTTTTATTAGTGTCTCCGGACAATTTTGACTTTTTGGGAAAATACCAAGCCAGAAATAGTCAAAACAGTCCCAAGATACAACAGGGTAATTGACTCGTGTTATTTACTGTTCTCTTGGAGGAGCTGGAGTTTTCTGGCTGATTTGTCTTTAGCATCACTACGAAGTGATAAAGGATGTGTCTGAAATGTGTATAGCAGATCCCAAAGAACATGTGAGTTTAAATATTGGGAGTAAGGAGGATTTAAAGGCAAAAATATCACAAGTCCCTAGGAAAATATTACCAGTACATTTGTGACAGATATCTAGAGTTCTAGAGTTTGTGTGCAAATATCACTGAATTCTAACATTGTTGGTGTGGATGTGGCAAGACAAAGAACAAATAACACCTGCAGGACAGATTCAAGAGAGAGAACTTTAATGGAAGCCTTTCTTTCTCCACTTAAAGAACTCTCTATATTATTATAGAGGGTAAAATCATTGTGGCTTCATCACAAAGTATGTCCAAGGAAGGCAGAGATTTTATTTGGTTAGAAAAGGTATTTTGCTCACCCTTGCATTCCCAGGGTAAGGATTACCCTAGATCTCAGTTTGCTGCACTCTCTGCTATACATGCAGGTCTCTTATGACTTAATAGAACAAGGTTTCTGAAATAAAAAGCTATTTCTTTAAACAGACTGTGACATGACATTCATCCAGCTGACAAAAGAAAACAGTGAATGCTTTCAGTAGTATGTAGAAGTAGTCTTGGGAGCTTCTGTTTACATGCAAGTATTACTTGAGGCAATGAATCAAATTGCTGGCATCTAGTTTTGTCAGGACCCTACAATCTCTTTTTCTTTGTATAATAATATTTACTTTCACAGCACCCTCAACTGCAGCCTCAAATTGTCAGCGCAGAAGATAAACTCCCAGTACAAGTTTCAACAGATACTTTCTTTTTTTCCGGTACCATGTGGCTGTGGCTTCTGCTTCAGATTCCTTTCCTTAGTTTTCCTCCTACACTCATTTTTCTTCAGTGTGACTTCCATAAAGTTAGTCTTCATATCTATAAGCATGAACCAATGTCCAATTGGAGATAGAAATACTGTTAAACGGTTTTTGCAGATTTCAAGCCCAGATTGTTTATTACATTTAAATAAGAACAGATTTTTCCAGATTTGCAACCATGTCTTTGTAATAACCCACAGTGCATTAATAAAATATGGTTTTAACTGCTTGCAGTCACTCTGTGCTTTCCAGAGGTTGTTCCAGTAACAAAAGCATGTCCAGATACATTCTGTAAGTGAAGCAAAATAAAACAAGATCAGCTCAGAAGAGAGATTTCAGTGGCATTCCTCAGTCTGTATGGCTTTGAATCCTGATGCTATGATTCCCCTAGTCCAGCTGAGGAAATGCACTCTGTGCCTTGATGAAGGTTTCTTAAGAGGTCAGTGCAGGTTTTCTGGAGCTAAGTTGATGCTTACTTCAAAGCTTTCCTCTGCTTGACCCCTGCACTCATCACCCTGTGGTCTCCAGAAGATGTCTGTGAAGGAACAAGTCCATCCTTCTCTCCTTGTGCTGCAGACAAGGACATGGGCCACAAAGGATAAGGGACCTGGGGCAGTTTGGTAGCCCACCTCCCAAGTTACCATGTCCTTAGCCGTAACTGTGCTGTGTGGTACTTGGCATGGTTATAGCATACTGAATTTGGTGGTGTTAGAGCTGCAGTCAGTGGCACATGCCCCATTGACTTCATTTGGATAGAGCTTTCACGTGAAAAGAAGAAAAATTAATCCAATTTTCTGATTACCATAGAAGAAAAAAGATAATTAACCTTAAATGCTAAAACAAATCGACAGAGACAAGTGCCATACTGAGCCCGGGGCAAGCTAAGCAAAGTCATTGTGTTGCAACCTGGAAAATGTATTCCATTTTACGAAAGGAATAGCCTGTGTTGTTGTTATTGTCACTGGAGAAAAAAGTGAACAAAAAGAAGAAAAGATTCTATTCTATTTCCTAATGTTCTACTGAGTCCTGAGTCACAGATTTTTTCTTCTCAGGTTAGAGCGTTAATAAGAAAGCAATTTTCTAGTTGGTTGTGCATCAGGCATATAATCTTTATCCTACGTTTTAGAACAATTATCACGTACAAGACTATGATTATGTTGTGTGCTAATCCACAGTAACTACTGTGGGAATTCTCAGAGACAATACCCTCAAAATCCCACTGCTCTGTTTAACATAGAATGATACGGCCAAAAAATCATATACTCAAAGCTCAGCCCATTGTGGCTATCGTCCTTGTCCTGAACAGTAGAAAACTTCAAGTACTCTATTTGCAGTTTTGTGGTGATTTAAATAAACAATTTGCCAGTAATAAGGATTTGGTCCCTAGCACTGTCAGGCATTAGCAGCATGAGATCAGACATTGAAAGTGTATTTCATTGGGAAAGAGAGATCAATTCAGATTTTAGATCTGAGGTTTTGTTTTATATATATATATATATATATACATCAGTCACTTATTGCTCAAGTATTACCATGGAAATCAATGGAATCGGCCTTATATTTAACAGGAACACAACTCTTTCTGTACTTGTTTTCGGATGTAAAATGCCAGCTCTGCAAAGAGAGTAGGTCTATAGAAAAGGGTCTTGACAAAGAGTTCAGCCATGAATCAGGTTGAATCCAGAAATGGGATATTTCGGAATGATGTGTTGAAATGGCATTTCTTCCAGTCTTTTTTTCATACTTGTACTCTTCCTTTAGTTTTTAACCAAATGTCTGGCTTTATTCCTTTTGTCCTTCATGTAAATCAAGGCTTAGAATGTATACGATATGTTATATAGAAACATATATGGAAATGTATATGGTGAGATGGTATGTACCAGTACAAAACCAAACATAAGCATAATGTGGAAAACATAAGCATAATGGAAAACAGTGTCAGAAGGGGAGGGGAAGGTATGACAAAAGTTTGAGATAATATGGAAGTGTGGGAGGAAAGGAGAAAGGCAAGAACACCATGAGCTGCCTTATTTTCTTTAAGATATGAGAACTTCCCTAAGCTTTGACCTCTAGACGACATAAATCTGTGGATGTACATTGATGCTAGCTCAACAGTGTCAACATAGATAATTATTTGTCTCTCAAACTCTCAGTAAGTCACTCACCAGCTGTGCCATCCATCAGGAAATCTCCCTAAGGGACTAGGAATAGGTCTGTGACAACAGCAAGGGGTGATAAAAGTTAAGGTTTGAGGTACAATGGATTTATGCTCCCTGGTCAATGCTGAGAAAGCACTTTGTAAGCCTTCATTTTGATAGTCTGGGGCATTGGAAAGTTGACTTTAGCTGAGAAAAATCCAAGCTATCATTCCAGGATGGTATCCTACAGTCACATTTGCAGCCTAGAGGAAGTTACCCCATTGAGAGCTGCAATCACAACACAGAGAGCTTTTTCCCTAAGGACATCAGCTGGTGTTGGTAAATATTCTGCTCATGCTGAGAGAGGTGAAGACCTTGCATTAGCTGGAGTGAGACAAAATACAAAGAAGAGACCAGCTGCAAGCTCTGGATCTGTCCTGAGTTGTGACAGACCCTGAGCAGCAGTAAAGTCATTTGATTTGTGTATTTGTTCCACTTTCTCTATCAATGGTGTCCAGCACAACTTGATGGGGACTGGAATTACTCTTCACCTGTAGAACTAGTATTCAGCTACTAGTTTACAAAGCTTGTACCTGTTTCCTTCTAAACTATCAGGATCAGCCTCATTTTGCTCCTTTAAACTTAGCAAAAGTGAAAAAGCTCTTGGAATTATGTGCCAAAACAATATCGTACTTTATAAATACAGTTCTGGTCCTGCCATCCACAGAACGATAGCATTATGTAACTGGCAAGTGCTGACTTTATATTAGGAACCGTAATAAGTATATTAAATGGAAATGTGATGCTAATTGGTTCAAGGCTTGCTCTATTTTCTTGTGTTGGCAGTTTCTCCTTTAGCTTAAAAGAGATTTGGTATTTCCAAAGAGTCCCAGGTATTAGGACAAAGAATGTATTTTTAATTATATAGTGTTTGTCATGGTAAAAGCATAGTAAGGCATTGTTTTAAAGCCAAATGTGTAAGCAGAATCTCTTGTGAAAATAGGTTAATGCAAATACTTCAAGTAATACTACTTGTCAAGTGACCAACTCACCTGCAGCAGTAACAAGGCCAGGCCATGGAATTGTGTTCATTGGGTAGGCTTTCAACATTTGCCACCTAAGAGTAATGAACACCAAACACTGGAAGAAGCCAGCCCATGAAGAACAACACTGCACACACCATGGCACTGATGAAAAATTTCATTACATGTGGCTTGGTAATGAATATTTTCTTTATGCATCCATCAGCTGAACTTACTTAATGTGCAAGAGTCTCCATTTCCTTTTAAATTTCTAGCCCACATGGCTGGGAAGGCAAACATGAAAATGAAATAGGAAACCTGTGGATAACAGGGAAATGGAAGCTTCAGAAAAAGCCCAAATGTTTTACTTTAATCAATCTCACATGTTATGGGACTGGATTGATGTTTTTCAATACATGGGATTAGCAGCAGTTCACATGCAATATATGTATTTTTTTCTCTTTTAATTAAACCTGGATTAACTGAATGTATAGGATTTCTTATGTGATCAACTGCTTTTTAGAGGTTTGCTGTTTTCCTGAGGATATACCATGGTTCAAGGGTGGAGATCCCCAACCTTATCCAGGAGCACTCAGTAAAACTGACATCTGCCAGAGGTCTGAAGCGGTACCTTTACAGAATGACATGTCCTACTGATGCTTTGGCTGAAACATGTCTTGTGCACAAATTAAGATGCTTTCCTCAATTTTCATACACAAACCCATGTGCTTTGTATGATAGTAAAGACTGCTGGGAGCTGAGGATTATAGACATTAGCCTTGTACTTGGTCATGTCAATAAGATCCAGTAGTTTGGATGGATTATTAGAATCAGTCTGGTGTCAGCGGTCCCAAGTCAACTTTCAAAGACATTCTTCATTTGGACCTGTGTGCAGTCCACTTGGAAACTGCAAAATAATTCACATTTGCTTCATCTACTTAAAATTCTAGTTGGGTTTTCTTCCACAAACAATGGATTAAACCGGATTTCTTATCAATCACTTAGCATAGAGATATAGTAGGATTGCCCTTGAAAATAATAGTGCAAGGGTGAGACATCCCTGCCCATGGCAGGATATTGGAACTGGATGATAATAAGGTCATTTCCAACCCAAACTATTCTATGATTCTATCGGGTTGGAACTGGATGATCTTAAGGTCCTTTCCAGCCCTAACTATTCTCTGATTCTCTGATTCTATAATGGTAATACTACCTAAAAAAAGAACAGATGCAGAACTTGACTCTTTCTTAGCTGAAAATCCACAACATTCAGTAGATGAAAAAGAGGATTATTAGAGGAGAAAGTTGAACTGATAAATACCTCAAGATGTAGAACATGCACAGTTGTGGTGGAAGTTCTCTCCTCATTCCCACTCAGAAGACCCAGAAGCTGACACAGTGCTTTCAGCCAGGTTGCACATGGAGGTGACTTGGAGACCTATTGCTGTTGCAGTAAATACTTGTTTGGTACAATAGTGAGGCATAACTCCCCAGTGAACTGATACACTGAGGATGAGAGGCATAATTATAGTAATGAAAATGATATTTGGAAATGGTATCAAACAGTATTCAAAAACAAGTAGCTAAAAACATGGTGGGTCTCAGATAACCGGTGGAGACTCCAGAGTTGAACAGAAACAAGAGCAACTCCATAGATACACTGACCTGGGAAACGTGCTTCCTCATAAAAAGCAAAAGAAAAGCTGGCTGTACTACTTATAAAGACAGAGACTGTGACAACTTTCTCTACACGGTAAGATTTTAGTAGGAATGTATCCCTTGGCTTGAACGTTTGCCCAGTTCTAAACAAATGGTCCAATTTTAGCTTTAGCACAATGCTTTGCATAGTAGTTACTTTTAGGAGCTAGTTAGTATAACAGTTTGAAGCCAAAAAAAAGAACATCTTACAAACAGACTGAGAAATGGAGTTTAAATTTAGTAGACAAAATGCCAGAAATAAGTGGTGAGGAACTGATGGAAAACGAACTTCCAGTGTGACTGAAACAAATATTGGCTTCAAACACTTTTAGCCGGCAAGCCAACAAATTCAGTGAAGCAGTTGGAAAACATTTGGATGCTCATTCTCTCAGATATTTCTGATACTTTAAGAAGAAGAGGGGGGATTTAGTGGCTGAAAACGTAACTTGGAATTTAGGGCTGTGATATGAGTAGAGAAGAGGAATCATAATGACTTTGCCATGAAAATGATGCTGTTCATATTGCCATTAAGAGGAGGAGGTACTAGATATGTTGGTACACAGTGCTCTATTACCTAGAAGTTTACAAGAGAAAATCCCCTACACAAAAGTGATTCAACTCAAACATTTTTTAATCTGTTTTTTACAAAGGAGGCAGGTGAGGCTTTAGTTATCATCATCTTTTAACCCTAAGGTGCTGACACCTCCAGCTGCGGTATATCCATGTCAGCTGAGCTATACTGCAGAACCAGGAAACAGGGGGATGATGACTTTGCCATGATTATAAGTGCCACCCAAATGACCATGGTGCCAAGCCCATGATACCATGGGCATGCTGCCAAGGTGCTGAAGCTCCAACAAGGAATGTAATAGAACTGTCCAGTAACATCAGAACAAGAAAAGGGAAGGTACTTTTTGTTCCCTCATCTATATTGGCCAATTCAGAATATTTTGGATCTGAAGAAAGCCTTTGGCCACAAATACTCATGTCTGATAGTTTCCTCTCTTAATACATTTTATATTTGGGTGGTGATGTTGCCATAAAACACTTTTTGACTATTGGAAGTACTCTGATCTCCATGCTGGCTGTATAGTTTATCTCACACACCAGGATGAAGTATTGATAGACTATGGGAAGGGGAAGGATGCCATGGGGCATCTTCCCCTCCCCAGAGCATCACTTGTGCTCTGGCTGTGCTCTGCAGAGCAAAAGACCCAGGAAAGATCATAATACATCTGTCCTGTGGCTGTCTATTTCTGTCTCCTTATCCTCCAGCTGAAGCTCACCCAGGCTGCCTGGCTGGGGCTATGTTCAGTAGAGAGTTTGAAGCACTCCACACTTGCCATCAGAAAGCTTTTTACTTCCTGTTGCATCTGTTCCAGCGTAGGTCAACTCCACCCACAGGGAACATAGTTCTGTATTCTGCTTGAGACCTCTTGGAAGTCTTCCCCAGCACTTACGTGTCTTTTTAACAATGGGCCTTGAACTTCTCAATCACAAATATCTGTGGCTTCCTGATGAGCCAGCCTGGCCCTGCACTTCCTTAATCTCTTCTCACTCCTTACGATACCCCTAGAAAACTGAAGGGCTTAGATCACTGAAGGATGCAGACAGTGGCTGGCACTGAGCAAACCAAATCTGCACACAAGGCAATGGGTATCCAATGCACACAAATCTCATTCTCAGAAGACATTATATTCCTGTTGAATTAAATGATGTTGGGTTAGTGCCATTCCTGCCCATAGCAGGGGGTTTGGAACTGAATGATCTTAAGGTCCTTTCCAACCCAAACCATTCTGTGACTTTATGAAGTCCTGTCAAGGTACTAAGGAGGAAATAACACTCCCTCCACTCATGCTATGTAAAACAGTCTTCTGTAAAGAAACCAGAGACTGGGGCTGGCCACCAGGCATCCTCAGGGTAAAGTCAACACATGGATCTTTCTACTGCAATGGGTATGGCAATACAGCCCGCTGTCAGCAAAGGTATCCCACTGCCTGCTTCTGATCTCCAGTCTCCTAACAGAGGTGATCAGAAGAGTGCCACAACTCAGGCTCAAGCGCTGAACCAAAATGGATCCATTCTCAGACCCCAGAAGGATCCACTCTGAGTCTGTAAATGCCGTTCATCACAGCTCCCTAAGCAGCAAGCATACATTTGGCAGCCACCCTCTGGTTTTGGGAGGGCTGTTGTTAAAGAGGTGAGGTCAATTTTTGAGCAGATGGTTTTATTTATTTACATCTCAGTAGCCCTTTCTCAGCTTGATTTGTATTTATTGCAGGGGTTCTGTTTCTGGCTCTGGGATTGCACTGGAGGTGCAGTGGTGCATTAGAACCAGTGCTGACCATTCTGCAGCTTGAACAAATGACAACTGGCAGCCTTTGCAGTGTTTCCATTTCATAAGCACTTACTGCTGCGTCTGTCTGTGATAAAACAGGTCGGCTCCCAGGGTGTAGGACAACCTGGAGCACATTAGCATCAGAGATCTAACACCTGATCAGTGTTTTCAAATGACAAGTGGCTTGCGGAGAAAGCAGGACATGGGAACTTCACCCAGCCTTTCCAAGCAAGCACACTTCCAAGCATTTCCCTGATCTTTAGCTCTTTATAACTTCCAGGTTCACTAAGTAGCTCTATGGGATGCCACATATCAGAGGCTCTGAAAATTGCCAGATCTTCAATATTGCTACCAGAAGAGTGATTGTACCTGTTAAATACTAAGAAAGGTGAGACACAGGGAAGTAGCCTCTCACCAATGGGTTCTGGGAGAGGGTTATTCAAAGGAGTCAGGGATCTTGTTCTTCTACAAGGAAGACATTTTCTTCCAGAACTTGCAATGTTCCTTTGATCAGGATCTCTATATGACTGCCTGCCAAAGATAATATGGCTATAGCATACCAGAACCATACAGAAATAGCACTGTGACTAAAAAGTCTCAGTTAGGAAATGCCAGCATCAGCTTGTGTGTCTGTGTGTATGAGTGTGTGTGAGTGTGTGAAGGCTGTGGGACAACCTAAGCTGGGGCTGCCGCTGCCACTCTGTTAGCACTACAAGCACTGCAGGGCCTTACTCCTCCTCTAGCACCCCTCACAATGAATACACATACACAGGAGAAAAAGCAATCTGAATCATTCCAAGGATGTTGGGGAAGGATGGACAAGATTGCACAGGAATTAATGCAGTGTTTTAAAGACCCTAGAGTACTTTAGCAATACCAGCCCAAAGATCTCTTATTTGTTCCTTAAAGACTTGAAACACATTTTGTAGTTTTAGGAAATGACTTTTTGTAGAGTTGGGCTGAAAAAAGCTCAGCACAAATAGCAAGTGTTGCTTTGGTTTTGATGTAAAGGAAAAAACATGTTGTTTTCACTAGGAAGGCAGATGATAAGTACAGACAATCAAACCTTCTTTTTAGCATTAAGGTATAATGAATGATATGCAGTATTACGACTGATATTAGTATTTTCTTTACTATATGAGAGCTTCCTCATGGCAATTAAAAAGAGCCTTAGAATAACAAACATTTCTGCCACTGGTTTTCTTTAATAGGAAGCTGGAAGGGACCACTTGAGTTATCAAGTCCCCTCCCATGTAACACAAGGTAGCCATNTAGCATTAAGGTATAATGAATGATACGCAGTATTACAACTCAGTATTTTCTTTACTATATGAGAGCTTCCTCATGGCAATTAAAAAGAGCCTTAGAATAACAAACATTTCTGCCACTGGTTTTCTTTAATAGGAAGCTGGAAGGGACCACTTGAGTTATCAAGTCCCCTCCCATGTAACACAAGGTAGCCATATATATTGGGGAATCATAGAATAGTTAGGGTTGGAAAGGACCTTAAAATCATCTAGTTCCAACCTCCCTGCTATGGATAATTAGTTCAGAAGGCTCCCTTAAAACCCCATCTGAAGTGACCTACATCCCACAGACTGCACCACCGATCCCAGCAACACATTCAGGACCTCAGTTCAAAGATCATGTTATAAAGCAGCCCAAGGAGAAAGAAGGAATGACGCAAGAAATTACCCATTACTCTAATTCCCTGCAAGAGCAACAACGTTGCTGTTGACTAGAACTCCCAGATGTCTATATAAATTTCCATATATTTTCAGCAAATCCCTGAGTTTTTCTTTCTTCCTTTACTCTTTTTTCCCCTGGAAAAAGAAATCTGTGCTATTCCAGTCTTTTCTCATTTCTGCATTGGAAATGCTTTGTTTATAAACCACCAAGATCCAAAGGGCATATGAAATTTTAATGAGACATGTTCTCCCAAGGATGAGAAGATTCAACATTTCACCTGAGAGTGCCTCTTCTATTAAAAGTAGGCCACTTTATCCTATCAACTCACATGGCCGAGACAGCAACCCACGCTTTCTGTTTGGGTCTTACTGGCTGGTAAGAACAAGTTCCTGCTGTGAGAGATGCCCCTCCAGCAGCAGCCAAGCATCTTCCCGCTCCACAGACGGCTCCCAGCAGATGTGTTGGATGCATCTCTGTTGGCTCAGGACCTGCTGAGCTGTGACCTTCCCTTGGCACATGGTGGGACCACCAATGGCCAAACACCTCCCACAGCTGGGATGTCCTGCTCCTGCAAAGCACCAGGACCTCACAGACAGAGGGAGCAGGCTCTGGGCCATCCCACCCTCGCACATTGGGAGAGAAGAAAGGAAGCTTCTTTTCACCAAAAGAAATAACCAGAGTCAGGATTTTGGAAAGGTTCCCAGGGGCTTCTGTTGTTCTCTCCATTAGAGATGACTTTGGCACTGCCCCACATTCTTCTGCTGAGCCTTTACAGCCACTTTGCATACACTGTTGTGCACACCTGGGGTTTATGTACAGAGGGGATGCCCATGCTGGTGAGAAGCAGCACAGTGCCACTGTTTCCTACCCAACATGGGACTTGAGCATGTATAACACCCATGGTGGCAATCACAGAGGAGCACTGTTATTCCTGCTCTTAATTCATGGGAACGTTCCCTCTGGTTCTGCCTGTTGGGATTTACTGACCTGTGCTCAGTAGGGACAGAGGAAGGTTTTATACCTTCCAGTGGTTTGCCAGCAGAATTATTTCCTAAGCAATAATTACAGGACTAAGAAGATAAACCTCCACAAAGAGCATCTCAGCATACATAAATGAATCAGAGGGCAGAGAAAGGCTCTAGAGATCCCAGAACTTCATTACTGCTTGTGTCTATAGGTAGCATAAAGAGGAAACATCTTTTTACTTATTTTACTGTGACTGTATTGCATCTTCTTATTTTTCATTGCAATGTCTGCAGTGTTACTCTGTGTAGCCTTTGCTTTCAGAGTAAAACTCCAAGTGGTTGCAGCCAAAATACTATCTTGTGATTTTGATTCAATTTCTGTTTAATCCTTAGCCAGTAAGAAATCCTTTGAAGTAGCAGAACTGTGCTTGGACACACAGTAATCAAAGACAGACAGCAGGCAAATGTACCAGAGCAGAAATCATGGGTTTGCTGCTAAGTCCCCGACAGCTCCAGATAGACCACAGAATCCTGGAATGGTTTGTGTTGAAGGGGCCCTTAAAGCTCACCCAGCTCCAACCCCTGCCACAGGCAGGGACCCCTTCCACTGCAGCAGCTTGCTCCAAGCTCCTGTGTCCAACCTGGCCTTGAGCACTGCCAGAGATGGGGCAGCTACAGCTTCTCTGGGCCATCACCCTGTGCCAGCACCTCAGCACCCTCACAGGGAACAGCTTCTGCCTCAGAGCTCAGCTCAGTCTCCCCTGTTCTGGCAGGTTCAAGCCATTCCCCTTGGCCTGGCCCTACAGGCCCTTGTCCCAGGCCCCTCTCCCCTAAACTAAACTAACTCTGCTTTAGTTTTGCTTGCTCCAAAGAGAGGCATAACAGTGAGAGGACCTTGCTCCATTAAGTCCCCCCACTACTGGTCTTAGACCAAGCAACAAAACCCTCAGTAGAGAGGCTGCCATACAGCCAAGTAGGTGTTTGCACAGAACCCTGCTCCAAAGCATTTCCACAGCTCACTGCTGCTGGAAACCTTCCTGATACCCCACTCCCTCTACAGCAGAGCTCCAGGCTGTGCACACCAGCACAAGAACTAGCTCACATTTAGGTTAAGAAGGGGATGATCAATGGGGAACCCCTCAAACCCATTCAGCCCTTACTATTCCCAAGCCTCACTTCTCTCTCCATCAGTGGGTGCCAAACATTTAACTGGAGCAGCATGTGGAAATGGAGAGGAAATAATCAGCCTCAGGTGCATGTCTCAGCTGTGGCTGCAGCTCATGTTTTTATGACCTAAGATGGGATTAACCAGTGGTATGCATTGTATCTGCTGCCTCTCAGAAGAGTGCTTGAGATTCAACTGCCTGTTACACAAGTGCCATAAGGCCTGGAAATGCATAGGGTCCTTTGAGGATTTTCCTTTGAGGAAATGATGTCAGATAAATGGATTTCCCCTTTACTGAGGAAAAACTTGCAGCAAAGGGACTGTTTGGGTTAGAGGAGCAGCCTGAAAGTATCTCCTTTCCATCCCTTGCTGAGGTGCATGGCACTCATCACACAGAAGGATGCAAGGTGGGTTTGTTTTTCCCTTCAGCTTCCTCACACACTTTAACAAGGTGACATTTCCCATGTGAAAACCAGATTGCTGCAAAGCAGAGGGAAGTGCAGGGCTGGGTTTCATCTGATTTTCATGCTGGAGCAACTTGAAAACAATTCTTTTCCTAAATATATTCAATAAATTATAAAACCAAGGTAGTAGATGCTTGAAGTAAGTGTTGCTGCCCCTTACAGTCCTATTCAAATTGGCTTTAAGCATGTGGAATGATTTTTAAACTGCAATCAACATAACTGCATGTACATTTTAGGCATCTAAATTTACTGTTGTGACTCACTCAGAGATGTTTCTCTTGTGTAATATTCTCTGGGTTCAGTTTGTATGTTTTCCTTATCCTAAACATGGAATGTTTGAAAGACTGTAATTCAGGGAAACCATATTTATACTGTAATATTCTTCCTGATGTGTTATGCACTGCAAGAAAAGACTTTGGCATCAACATGTGCTCCAGGTCCTTATCCAGACATCCAGCCTGGCATTCTAGCAGACGTACTGGTACTGTCAGAACTGTTCCTATTCACCTGTGGGCTCAGTAACCATCACTTTAAAGACAACTTACGCTTTATCTAAGGGATATTCATTATACTGAAGATTTCTTCAAGTGGTTTCTTGAAAGACACGGTGCAAGTACCTCCATCCACCTAACCTGCAAACCTGAGCCCATGTTGTTTGTGTTATTAACGTGCATTAAAGCCAGGCTAGTGTGAAAATGCTTTGAGCACAATCAGGAACCAGCTGGGCTTATTCTGGGGACCTGTGTGAGCTGCAGAGCAGAAAATCTGCAGCAGGTGTCTAGAAATAAGTTGCTCTGGTGAAATAAGTGGGACAAATTGTTAGGAAAACCAGACCTGGATGGGTTAAATAAGAATGTGGCATTTCTCGTGGTAGAACTGATGATACATTACAATTTCCTCTCATGAATTAAGAGTTTTTTCTTTTCAAGCACATGGTAGATAACGTCATGTCAATTGGAAGGCCTCCTAAAAGACTGCATAATGCAAAGCTGAAAGCTCCTGTATCTGTGCTAATATTGCAGAGTATTGATGTTAACATTGCAGAGATGTCACAGAGGAGACTGGAGGTGTTGCACTGGGAACAGACGTGGTTAATCACAGCATTAATTATGCTTTCTAAAAGCCTATTGCTCAGTATCTGCTGTGGAAATGGAAACTGTTTCAGAGCTTTGCATTCTTTATGTATTTCTGGTGTTCTGCAGTACTAATACAGAAAAGTCACCTCTTTTTGTCATTGACCCAGTGTTGTAGGAGACACTTACTTTTGAAATGCAATGAGGATTTAATTTAACTGTTTTGGGTCATAGGAGAAAGAGGGGAGGGAATGGCTATAGGGGAGAATCGTGCAAAATAACAATTCCGGAACAATGTGCAAGTTTCAAAGTATAGATATGGATATTTATAGTTTAGTATAATATATACATTATTAGAAAATAATAAAAAACCCCAATATTTTCTTGATTCTTGGATTTAGGAACAGCCAGGTTCTGTCTACCTTCACAAAGCTTTGTAAAGAGCTCCATAGAATCATAGAATAGTTAGGGTTGGAAGGGACCTTAAGATCATCCAGTTCCAACCCCCCTGCCATAACCAGGGACACCTCACACTAAACCAGGCCACCCAAGGCTTCGTCCTACCTGGCCTTGAACACTGCCAGGGATGGAGCACTCACAACCTCCCTGGCCAACCCATTCCAGTGCCTCAGCACCCTCACAGCAAAGAATTTCTTCCTTAGATCCAATCTAAACCTCCCCTGTTTCAGTTTGAACCCGTTACCCCTTGTCCTGTCACTACAGTCCCTAATGAAGAGCCCCTCCCCAGCATCCCTATAGGCCCCCTTCAGATACTGGAAGGCTGCTCTGAGGTCTCCACGCAGCCTTCTCTTCCCCAGGCTGAACAGCCCCAACTTTCCCAGCCTGTCTTCGTATGGGAGATGCTCCAGTCCCTGCTCATCCTCGTGGCCTCCTCTGCACTTGTTCCAACAGCTCCATGTCCTTTTGATGTTGAGGACACCAGAACTGCACCCAATGCTCCAGGTGAGGTCTCATCTCAGGATATTGCTCAAGCTGGTTACTCTAATCAGTTGCATTGTCCTTTGGAAGCCACCAATCAGGCAAATACCAGGCTGGTTCCTTACAGCAGAGGGGCTTCTCCCCATGCCTGTACACAAGCCCTGCCAAGCTCTCTAGACTGTCCTTCACTCTTCCCACCTGGAGCTGTGTGTGGATTCCTGCCACAGGCTGGGTTTTTACTCCATTGACAAGTTATCCTGTAGGACTTTGGATGATCCAATACTCTCAGGGGGAATATTAGTTTAGGTGCAATGCCTGAACATGGCTGATTTGCCTCCTTGATGTTTGCCAGCCTAAAGGGCAGGAAGGTCCTAGATCTGCCTTGTGAGAGGCCTCCTTGACACCTGATGGGGGTCTCGGTATCATTAAAACATCATTAAAATCTGCTGAGTCCCAAGGAAGTGCATTGGCTGCAAGATCCCCTTCCTCTATTTTAGCTTTGGTGACTACAACCATGAGCTGGATATTATATTGCCTGCGGCAAATCCTTGATGTAGCATTCTTGAAGGTAAAGAAAATGTGAACAGAGAATATTCAACTCCAAACAAAAGTAGTCCTAAGAGCAATAACAGATTTAGTTTTAAATACCCACAGCTCAGGGCACTTCAGATTTTAAAGGTTTGCAATCAACAATGCTGTAAATACCTGCCAAGACAACAGTGAACACCGAACACGTCCCACTGGTTGGTTTCCTGTGCAGGTGGAAGACTGTACTTGGAACCTTTCATCTCTCTCTGACCTGACTTCTCCAGGTCTCCAACACTTCTGTCTCTGAGCTTCTGCTCTGCAAGCAGTTAACTTCAGCAAATGCTGCTTCATGGGGTGCTGGATACCTATAGCTTCTGCCTCCTGAGGGTTTTACCACACTCATGCTAGTTCGCTTGCACTGGTCCAAGTGCTTTACATCTTCTGGCTTCAGAAGCTGAAGAGTTTGATTGCTTGCCCAATTGTTCTGTTTCAAATCCCTGCCTCAGTTCATGCTGTGCTGCCTTCAGCTCCCCAGTCTTTAATTACACAGCAATGAGTACACACCAGGGTGTTCATTAAGTAATATACACTTCTGTAGCACATATAGAAGAAAGGAACTATTGAAAAGCAGCTTAATATGAATGTATAAACCCAGTACTTCTCAAATACAGTATTACAAAAGCTCAGCCGCAGTTCAAAGTATGGGACTGCTCTGCAGCACCATCTGCTGAAATGAAATACACTTGGTAATCCAGTTTCAGCAAAGCACATATTAACTGTTGAATCAGGCCAGACATCATGCACTTTTGGCTTTGGAGTAGGAACAAACGGTCCAGGATTCACTCTGGGCTGTATGACAGCGCTGTCAAAGACCAGTTCATATGTGCCTCTTTGGAAAGTGGTATTTAGATGTAAAGGGTTCTTTCTTCAGTCTAAGAAGCTTGGGTTTACATGTTCATAGTACTACTGAAGCAAAAGAGGCTTCAGCAACACTCAATTTGGTAATGTCACTGTGAGGCAACACACCACTTAAATACCATTTAATGACTCACTAAATGCTGACTTGACTGCTTAGCATGCAATCATCACAGAAGGATTTTTCAGTGGGCATAAGTTGTTCATACGTCCTTTTCCTGATATATCATGCTCCAGGATAACTAAATAATGCACTGCAATTAACAGACTCCTAGCGTTTAGGCTTATGTTTGCCAGTCACAATAAGGAAGTGGTATTTTTATTTGCTACCTTCAAAATCCATGTTGGTTGCACTAAGGTTTGAAAAGGGATTTGTATTCAGCAGCACGGATCAGAGTGTATTAGAAGGTGTGGGGGTCCCCCAGATCTGGTGGGCTCATGCAGGAAAGAGGAGAAGGATCCCAATACCAATGCCTCTACATGAATAACATCAGTGCTGTGTGGTTGGAATCGATGATCTATAAGGTGTTTTCCAATCTAAATGGTTACAGCAGTGCATGTAAATGGTACTGCTATGCATGTTTCAGTCCTTTCGCCTGATTCTCCCAGTGCTCTTTGTGTTATGTATGAGTTATGTCATGTGTGAGTTATATTGAGTGTTGCTGAGTTATGTGTGAGTTATATTGAGTTATGTTGAGTTATGTGCAAGTTAGATTGAGTTATACTGCTATGTATGGGTTACATTGAGTTATGCTGAGTTATGGATGCGTTTGTGTTGTGCGGCATGAGAACCGCTTTCCCTCCCACCACTTGGTGTGATTCTGGGTAAAGCCTCTGTTAAAAGCTTTTTGTGAGTGGCTCTCTCACCAGGATTTGCCCACCTGGCTGCAGTCACCATCAGTCATGTCCCTTCCTTTTCCCCGGGTTTCTTTTGCTACCTCCTCGGTGTCATTTGCAGAGCAGCACATCTGGGTCTGCCCATTGCACACCAGTGTTTCCAGCTGCAGCTGAATATCCAGATACGCCCTGCCCTCTTGTGGTGTGCTGCTGGCCTAATCGCACCTCATCTGATCTTACACCACCGGAAAACAAAAGCCTGGAGACCCCTCAAAGCTGCAGATGAGGGAATGGGGTATTAGTGTGTGAGCACGCTCCAGAGAGATGGGTTTTGGCAAGTGCTGTGCTGCTCCTGCCACACATTGCCTCTGTCAGCAGCATCATATCCCACCACCTAAAATTGCCACCATGGTTTCCCACAGAGACTAAAATGAAAGGCTTATGCAATTTTTGCCATCTGTTTCACACCCTCTGGACTACAGTCTTGCCCTTGGATGGTCCTCCCATCCAGATGTGTATGCAGGGACAGAAGATAACTGAGATATCTCCTAATCACAGAATGCTGGAATGGTTTGTATTGGAAGGGACCTTAAAGCTCATCCAGCTCCAACCCCTGCCACAGGCAGGGACACCTTCCACTAGAGCCCCTGTGTCCAACCTGGCCTTGAACACTGCCAGGGATGGGGCAGCCACAGCTTCTCTGGGTACAACATCCACCACTCCTGTGATTGGCAATGTCAGCACTTTTCTTAACTATAAATGCAGCATTTAGCCTCTTTCAGTCTCTCAATCCAGTCAAGTAGCTTTTGTTCTTATCTTAGCCCTTCCCCTTCAATAGTTGTTCTGTTCCCTTTAACAGAGTTTACTCCTTCCTAAGCCTAAACGAGGCATTGGATTCTGGTGCATGAGCTGAGCAAAGGGGGGTTAGGAGCACACATTTCTGCAGACCCCATCCCTGTTCCTCCCGACTCTGAGATTTGACCTCCCAGTGCAACATGCAACAAAAGACAAGACTGGTGGGCTCAGATAATACATTTCCAGTCAAACCAACATAGTTTCCCCAGATTATATCGTTATTTCCTTTACCTAAGCCTTTTCAGATGGTCAAAATAATCCATCTTTCCTTTTCCTCTGACAGTCCTACATCTCTTCCTGCTTATTTCTCTGTCTCATTTATTCTATTTTCTTGCTACCTTGCTAGGATTTATTTTCTTCTGTGCAGTTTTGCCCTATTGATTTCTCTCACCTCTCCAGGATTTCATCTGACTCAACTGCAGGATTTCTTTCTTATTTTCCTCCTTCCTCCATCCCTTTCTGTAGCTGTTGTACCGCAGCCTTTGCCTCCTTACCCTGCCCTGTGTGCCCTGCTCATAGCAATAGACAGCAGTTTTCTATCTCTGATTTCAACATACTAGAGGAAGAGTTAACATGTTTAAACTTAATTAACCACCCAGGTAATTGGGGCCACCCAGGCAGGACAGCATAGAGGGCAGTGATTGGCTTCTTCCAGGCCTGGGATAGCCAGGTTGGAGATATCCAAGTCTATTTCTGCTTTAATGCCTATTTAAAGGCAGTATGAGAGTCCCCTGAGTAGAAAGTTGGCAATTGCTCTTCTACTAGAAGACCTGAGAAAGCAACAGTCACTTAAATTAAGTCAGTTCAGGCCTAGAATATGTACAAATAAATATGCACATGCTGTGTGTCACCACGAGGGCTGAGCTGGGGAGTCAGAAAAGCTGGGAATGATCTCAGTTATGTTGTACACTCATCTGACTTAGGGATGTGTTCAACAAGTTTATAAAGCAAGGAAAACAAACACTGAAATTTTAAACACAATTGGTTGTTCTATAAACTCTTTCCTCAATATATCTCTGTGGGAGAAGATCCAGCTGGGCTGGATAATCTGTGAGCAACCACAGATGGATGATGTCTTACTACATGTACATGTGTGAAGTAGACAGCATCTTTGGTCTCTGAGAAACCCAGCATGTTAAACGATCAGGATTAAGCTTCCTCAAAAGCTAAACTCCAAGTTATTTGCCATTCATCTATGGTGCAGACCTCTATAGCCTAAAACAAAGCTTTGGGAGCTCCTCTGAGACTGTTCTTCCACTGCAATGCTCTGAGTATCAGCACCTTCTCTTTTCTCATTCCCATTCATTAGTAGATGAAGGGATCATTTTGTGAGACATACCTAGGCTGAGGAAAGAGCTGTGAATTATTCTGTCCCTCTTTTGACAGTGACAGTGCTTGCCTGTGTTTTCCTTGGGAAGATGTCCTGTGCAGCAGCTTTGCAGTGCCACCACTCCCATGCAGTAAGTTGTTACTGCAGCAACTGCCACTTCAGTAACTAAACAGCAATTGTAAAGCTCTTAAAGTTGCATTTTCAGCATTTTCCTCTAGATCTTGGCTGTGGTATGTAGCTAAAGGAGAGGTAGGTGGGAAATGGGGAGTGTTGCAGTGGGTAGGATCCGGCCACTGAGCTGGGAATCCAAACTGAAGAGGAAAGGCATCTGGGGGTAGGGAGGCAGATACTAGGTGCACTCCCAGCCCTCACTGGGACTTGTTTCTCCAGGACTGGAGGTGATGAACCAGTCACATCATGGGAGTGGGGCTTCTCACCCCACCACAGCATCAGATGAGTCAAAAGATACAGATGTGCACAGAAATCTTACCCCCTCTTCCTGAAGCCATCATTAGAGAGAAGTACATTTGGTGGGTTATGAAGAGAAGACAGATGGACACACACAGAGCCCGGTATTCCAATGCTCCCCTGCTCTGGCACAGCCCAAGGGTGGGAGTAGTCCCTCCCCCTGCTGTGGAGACACCAGCACACATAGACCTGCTCAAAGGGGCAGCTTTTCCACCTAGCAGATGGATGCTCAGGGTTGATGAGGGCGAGGGATGGGAAGTGTGTGTTTCCTCTGTTATGGGAGTGAATGTGCTGATTACTATTTGTGTCTCCTCTAAATCTTATTTTTCTGTTAATTGTAACTTAATACATACCCAGCAGGCCTCTAATTTTCACAGCAGCTCTTGGCCTGGCAGCCTATTAAGCCCCTGCCATGCTGGCAATCATTTTAAGGGCTGTTCCGTTGGTTGAGGTAGCACAGAGAGCTGACAGAGTTTTCACAGGAGCTGTGACTTAGAAGCAGGGGTCCCCAGCAGGACACTGCTGAAATCAGTGGAGGTGAGCATCCCCCCAGCCTCAGCCTCAGACATATTTCACCCGATGCAGGCAGAGAAGCACGGACAGAAGTGTGGACCAAAGGCTTTAACAGCATCTCTGCAAACTGTGTTGCCTAGGCCACAGGCTGACCGCAGTTTGGCAGCTGCTCTGCTGTTAACAACTAGAAGTACTACTACAATAACACAACCTCACAAATCCCCTCTGTGCAGAGGTAAGTGCTGCATAATGGTCAGCGTTGGTGCTGCTGCCAAATCCCAGTGAGAGACTGCAGCATGTGCAGGACCCTGAAGCAGCTCTCCAAGAGGGATGGCAAGGATGAGGTTGTAGCCAGAGTTGGGTCTCTTTTCCAAGTAAGAAGCGTTAGGACAAGAGGAAATAGCCTCAAGTTGTGCCAGGACAGGTTTGGACTGGATATTAGAAAACATGTCTTCACCAAAAGGGTTGTCAGGCACTGAACAGGGAAGTGGTGAAGTCACCATCCCTGGAAGTAGTTAAACGATGTGTAGATGTGCCTTTGGGAGCAATGGTTTGGTGGTGGTCTGGGCAGTGCTGGGTTAATGGTTGGACTGAATGATCTTAAAGGTCTTTTTCAACCTAAATGATTCTGTGATTCTACAAAGCTGGGGCTATGTGGAGTCAGGGGAGGTTTAGATTGGATCTAAGGAAGAAATTCTTTGCTGTGAGGGTGCTGAGGCACCGGAATGGGTTGGCCAGGGAGGTTGTGAGTGCTCCATCCCTGGCAGTGTTCAAGGCCAGGTTGGACAGAGCCTTGGGTGCCATGGTTTAGTGTGAGGTGTCCCTGCTTATGGCAATGGGGTTGGAACTGGATGATCTTAAGGCCCTTTCCAACCCTGACTGTTCTGATTCTATGACAACGTGTTGCCCGNCCCTGCTTATGGCAGTGGGGTTGGAACTGGATGATCTTAAGGCCCTTTCCAACCCTGACTGTTCTGATTCTATGACAACGTGTTGCCCGCTTTGACCACACGATGGTGCTGCAACACAAGTCTTTGTTGGGAAAATACAACTGCTCACATCCTAAAACTATGGAGTCTTAGAACGGTTTGTGTTGGAAGGGACCTTAAAGCTCATCCAGTTCCAACCCCTGCCACGGGCAGGGACCCCTTCCACTGCAGCAGCTTGCTCCAAGCCCCTGTGTCCAACCTGGCCTTGAACACTGCCATGGATGGGGCATCATTTAACATGCCTGTGTTAGGGATAGCTATCAGGAGTAATTTCTTGTGGCATTGTTGTGCCTTGTCTTTAACAAAAGAGCATTTGGCTTAGTTAGAAGATGGGTTAAATTCTTGGCAGAAGGATGTATTCAGAACTGTGGCAGCTTCACCGTTTATCTTCAATTTATTATTATATAGGGATGCTGGGGAGGGATTCTTCATTAGGGACTGCAGTGACAGGACAAGGGGTAATGGGTTCAAACTGAAACAGGGGAGGTTTAGATTGGATCTAAGGAAGAAATTCTTTGCTGCGAGGGTGCTGAGGCACTGGAATGGGTTGGCCAGGGAGGTTGTGAGTGCTCCATCCCTGGCAGTGTTCAAGGCTGGGTTGGACAGAGCCTTGGGTGCCATGGTTTAGGTATCCCTATGGCAGGGGGTTGGAACTGGATGATCTTAAGGTTCTTTCCAACCCTGACTATTCTATGATTCTATTAAACTGAAGCATACCAGCCTGTGCACTGGACTCAACAGATACCAACATTTTCCATGTAAACCAGTGCCTGTTTTTCTTAGCCACAGATCCTTTGTTTTTACTGTGCTTCTTTCAGCCAGCCAAGCTGCTTGGCCCAAACATGCAAGGTCTTACAGAAAACACATTTCACATTCTTCTGCAGGAGAAAGGAGAATATCTGGAAACAACCCTTCCCTCAGTGCCTTTGCACTCAGGAAAGCTGCATCTTCGCCTGATTACTTTTGTTCAGCAGAGATAAGAGTGAAAATGCAGTATGAGACAACACATTTTTGGAGGTCTCTGCAAAGAGCCTCTGCTACGCTTTGGAAACATAAAATCTATTGTCTTGATAGCAAGTCCAATTTCTTAGCAAATTACTGTTCTGGGGATGGAGGTCAGCTCAGTGCTACAGCAAATAACAGTAATATTGGATTCTTTCTCAGCTAGAATTGTCAACAGATAGGTGAAGGGAATTGGAAGAAATTGGGGTAAGCTTTTTCCAATATAGAGATCCGCTGTGAGGCTGGATTGAAGCCACTGAATGGCAGTGGTACGCTGCTCTGCTGCTGACAGAGAAGGGCTCTGACACCCAGCGCTGTCACATCATTCAAGAAAATCAAATGCTTTTTTACTTTAAGGTCACTAGATCAATACAATTTTTACAGTATGGACTAGAGAGCAAAATCCTTACTTCCAAAATACCCTTTTGACAGCTGATTTCCTACTTTTTGGTACTTAGTCATGCCCCAACCCAACAATATATGGTTGTGATGTGTTAAAGCGAGAGGCCATAATTTGGAGCTCATGAAAAAGATGAAGACCTAAAAGCAGCTTCAACCACAACACGACCTCATTGGAAACTTTGCTTTCAGATCACATATAGCTTATAGCCCCTTCCCCATGCGTTACAGTGCTCTGTGCAACACAATGCTCACTGCCTGCTCCCACCCTTGGGCACATCTGGACACCACTGTTCAGCATCATACAGGGAACCTCCAATCTTTCCCTTCCTCTGAGGCAGAACTAGGCAGGACCTCAGTCTAGGAGGGTGATGGGTGTGATTCAACACAAAGCAGAAATTATGACCCTGAAGCATGTTTTGATTTAGTTTATATACTTAGGCAAAAGGCAGAGAGAATTTCCCTGACCACAGGTGGACTGCATGAGTCTGCTGGTAGAAATTAGAGTTCAGCACCATACATCAGTGTGACACAAACTTACTGTGTGTCATTTGTTCATGGCATTAACCCTCACACTAAACGATAGCAACAGAAACACTCATTAGCCTTTAGGCCCGGTAAGATAACATCATGAGCATGTGGTTGTAATGGGAATATTTGACCATGGCAGATAAGGTTAGCAAACATTGTGTAAAGCTTTATCCTGACCACACAGGGTTGACTCTAATTCAGAGCACAAGTAGCAGAAATCTTTTAATGTCAATAAACTGTTGACTGAAAATTTTACATTTGCAAACAGTGGTGAATTTATTCTGATTTTCTGATTCATTCTGCCAGGGTATTTTTTTATATATATATATATATTGCTAAAATAATCCATCCTCAGTTCTCAAATCATTTTTGGTCTTTAAGCATTCCTGAACTAGAACTAATCTGTTCTGGTTGTCTAGAACTACTTCCCTAAATTACTTATTTTAGTCTTTCCAAACACCAGACTGAATCCTTTTTAAACAGCACATTAACAGTTGGCAAAGGACCTAGAAATGTACTTGTTACAAAAAACCCCTCACAGCATCAGTCATATTCACATGTGAAATGTTCAGGATTCTTGAAGTTTGCAGCATTAATTCTCAGTTTAGGAACACAGGAGGTAAATAACTTGTCCCTGAGGAGGAAGATGGTGAATAGTTATCCTTAGTATTTGTAAATGTATTTGTGAATCCATCAGGAAGCTGGATTGTGGGGCCCTACATAAAGGTTGAAAGGACACGTAATGCCAATTAGAAATGATTCTTTGGGCTTTTGATACCTGGTACCTAAATACCAGCTTCATTTGACACACTCAACATGCATTCAGGGAAGAAACAATCAGTTTTGGCCTTAAAACAAAGTCAACTACAGGCAGCGTTTTTATGTGTCCATGCTGGCCAGTTCCATCTGTATCTGTAACATTCAGTGACCCTGACCAGGTGTGTTTGAAATCAAATACTGAATTACTGCACGTTCATAGAGAAATTTGGCCATTTGGGCCAAATAAAAACTTTCAGAGGGTCCAAAATGTCTCCATAATTGATAAAACATTTGTTTTATCCATTCTGCATATCTCAGCCTTCTTAACTAGATGTAGACATCTTTCCTGAAGAGGGAAACACGTAACATGCAACTGATTAATTAGGTAACACACCCTCTCTCTGAGGACACAAGATACTGTGCATCCTGCCCATTTATGCATTGAATAACAAGATTTCATATTGATCTTAAAATGCATATTTCCTTGCAATGGAGAAGAGTAATTGTGTAGAGCCTAACAGAAAACTCCATAAAAGCTCTCCATGGCCAGCAATGGACTTTACATCAAGCCCGTTAGTGGTTTCCTGGGTAAATGTGTGAGTAATATGAATATATGGTATGCATTTGTATTTACATGAACAATATATGGAAGACAATGGATTTGTTATATCAGACACTAAATGTGGCTTGTTTGTATTTCAGTCATCCATTCTTACATGGAATATAAAAGGTTCTTTCACAAGATCTGTGGCTAAGAAAGCCCATTTATCTTGCAGGTATAAATTAGACTTGGAAATTTATGCAAATGCAATTATCCTTTATCTTTGTTTCAGAATTAAGGACATATAAAAACCTTACTGAGAGTGAAGACCATTTGTGAGTATGCTGACAAAAAGAAACCAAATTTGAGGTTGAATTCAATTAAAAATTTTAATGATTAAATGACATTGATAGTTTGAAAAAATGAATGAATAACATATACTGAAAATGAGATTATAAGCGTAATTGTAGGAAACTGATGTTAATTCTGTGTTGCAGCATCTTAAAGAAGGTTAAACTTCACCATCCCCATGAAGAGTGTAAGACATCATCTTTGTACTAATGCTTTTCCACCCTTTTCCTGGGGTAAAAGAAGTTGCAATAAACTGATAAGCAAGATGCTTTACATTCTCACAAGGAAAATGTGGTACAGCTGTCGTGAAGTGTGCTGACTGAAGGTGAGAGTCTCAGCTCATCAATCGGCTTCTCTTTGGAATGGGAAAAATGTAAATATCCACGCACAAAAATAGAATTTAAAAAAATAAAAACTCCTTTAAGCGCTGTATTTGTGGCACTAAATTTACATATTATGTCCTCTTCCATAAAAAAGCATCATCAAAAAGAACTTGTGCCAGTTTCGTATTAAAAGGCCTGTAGAAATCTCTTAGAATTGCCTTTGTTGTTGGTAGCATAGGTCCTAGACTTCTGTCTTCAGGTCGTCTAGTGTTTGATGCAGGACTCTTTGTAATCAGAGCTTCTTGTTTCTCACTGAGAGGTCCTGTGGAAAAGCAGAAGATTATCTTAGAGTATTTCACTAAAAATGCCCATGCTAAAGACAGCAAATGACTAAATCAGGTTTGCCGGGGGAAGACAAATGGAATTTGTGTTAGCAATGGTGATGTTTCAGAATACTTAATGCAGGCTTAGATTAGTGAAATAAATCACTGTTAGTAAATATGGAAATAATACGTTTTCCTTCCATATTAATTAATCATTGCTACAACAAGCAGCATAAATCATTCCTGGAGGAAAAAGAGTGTTTTCAGAAGACAACTATGACATTGTGGAAGGTGGCTCTGCCCATGGAAGGGAGTTGGAGCTAAATGATCTTTAAGGTCCTTTCCAACCCAAATCATTCTGTGGATATAACTTTCCATCCATTTTGGATTTGCAATTATTTGCTAGTGTTAATTAATTTTATGATGTAAGTTGTCTAATATCTGATAGCAACTCTACAGGTTTCACTCATGTAAGCCCTCTTTTTGTTTGTTTTGGAGGCTGTCAGTGGGATCGAAGTGGTCCACGGGTATAGCGATGCCCCTATTCCAGGAATAAATGTAAGCCCTTGACAATGTACTTCAGCAAGATAAAATCCCACAGACTTTTCCAGTGTAAACCATATTCAGGAAGGAGATGCCAAACTCTTCATCTGTTCAATCTGCTACATTCAAACTTTCTCATCATCTAGACCAGTGTTTGGACCAGCCAGACTATTTTGCAGCCACATTCTCATCCTCTTGCTACTGTCAAATCAACATTGGGCAACATTTTGTCTGCCAGTGTTTCTCTGAGGATTAGCAACAGATGTCTCAATCAACACAGCAAAAACACAATTTCCTCCTTTTCCCAAGGCTAGAAACTCAACCTTTCATCATATTCAGATTTAGATCCCGGATTGGTGGATGCTGGCAACAGTTTTGTTGCATGGGATTGCTCTTGCACCTATGTAAGCCCATGACAAACAAGCCCTGACTGCCTTCAGAAGGACTGGCTTCTGTATGGTAAGATTTATCAGATATATCCCTACATGCTGAATGGTTTTGATTTTTTTCCTTGACGTAATCTTATTAAAATCTTCCAACACCAGCTTTTCTATGGGAATCTAAGAGTTTTAATTTTGCTCAACTCCAGGCAACAAGTTTAATGCATTCTTCAAGCCCGATTCCCATGCTCCTGTTTTGTCTCCTAATAAGCAAAAATTAACTAGAAGAAGGATAAATCAGCCAGAAGACACATACCCAGATCCAGAAACTGGAACACCATATGCATGGTGTACTTCACATTTGATGCGTGGTCCTCCAAGCGAAGAACAAGTATCTGATCTTTGCTAAAAACTGTCAGCCAGTCCAAAAGATACACGACATAGAGCCCAACCTGTAACCTTACCTGCAAGCACAAAAGAATCCAAAGCAAATAAAGATTAATGAATCTTAGAACACTTGTAGCAGAAAGAAACCACAGCTCAACTCTGCCTTTTGGGCAAAATTCCCACACATGTGCTTCTGAGGAACCATAAAAAGACAATACCTGAACATTGAACATTAATCTTCCTTTTCTTTTCAGTGCAGCTTAAGGAAATCTTTGCAAATGGCCTTTCTATTGGTTAGAGATATCATTTTACTGAGGGCTTGGTTGTGTACCTGCTGCAACAGACACAGGTCTGCATAAAAGCACTGCACAAAACCAACTATCTAAAGAAGGATGCTTGGCCACCTCACCTCCATGCTCCTCTGTGCTCAGGATGACCCAGCCTTCACTGTAAATAGTACAAATACTCTGATTTGGTGTTGGCAATTAGATTTGGATGTATTTGCTTGTATCCTCTCATTGCAATAATTAGATTTAGATCTAAGCTGAAGCAGCAGTGGCTGCTAGACAGTGTTAATGGCACATTGTCTGAGTTCGCAATGAGAGTGCCAGCCTATGTTAGACCAGGCATGTGAAAAGGCAGTTTTTCAGCCTATCCTGATCTAATCTCTGTTATTCTTCCCTCCTCAATTTTACATAACAAGCTGAAACAGAAAAAGGATAGTCTGGAGTTCTTAAAAGTCCAACCTCCAACTGTGCCTATAAATACTTCTCTAAATCCCTTCAGGCTCAGAAGAGAGAATCACGAATCCCAAGTCATAAGCATCTTTCATAAAAAAGACTTAACAGCTTTAAGTCACATTATTGCAGAACAAATGAACTCAGATAACAATTGTATCTTTCACTTCTTACACTGATACCTGAATTCCAGTTAAATAAGCCATATTTTGATTTATAGCTAGGCATTATTATCATAATGTATGATTCTGATGCAAGTCTTTGGCTCTTTATAACAATAAGCATCTATATTTAGCAGACTTTTTTGTATACATGCTACACAAGAATTTGAAACATTTGAAACATCAGCCTAACATGTAATAAATACTGGCACATATAATAGCTCTCCAGCCCTCAGTCAATGCCCCATTTCACAGAATACTGGGGGAAACGTGTATTCCATGATGGGTTTTGCTTTTCTTTCTCCTTGGAGATGGAGGTGAGCAAAAGGCAAGCTTGAGCTGCATGATATAGTTTGGGATTGCAACGCTTCCCCACACAGGTTTAGAATCTTTTTTTAAAGCATTTCACCAGAAAGAGGAATTTTAAGCTATATGTCCCTATAATTTTAACTAATATGTCCCTATAATTTTCAGTTTTCTTGGAGTCAGCAAGAACCTTGGTCTTATTCGCTAGACAGTGTGTTGTACTGACTTCTTTTCCATTGCTGTTCTTCTGAACCAGATCATCTCCTTCCATAAAGCTCCGATGCTTCTCCTCTATACATCAAAGGCATCACTAGAGCTTCCCAAGCCATTCTGCCTTCCATAATATCTACTCTTTCAATTTGTTCACCCTGGCTTTGCATGCCTTTCTCTGGGTAATACGCTTTTCACTGGTTCTAAGTAAGGATAAGCTGCCAAACACCCCTTTCTTTACAGGTTAGCAGGTATCAGCAGCACCAACGTCTATGACACCTCCTTTGTTTCAGGAATATATTAACAAATAACAACATAAAAGTCTTCCAGCATAGTCACACAATTAGCACTCTAATGAGCTCACCAGGGAAAATAATCCTCACTTTTTCAACGTGTAGTGAACCATGCACATAACAAACAGACTCAGCAACTTGGATTAAGCAGCCGCTAAAAAAGCCCATTGAGGAGCACAGTTAGCATTTGTGTTTTATTACGAACGGCATTTGTGGTTTATTACAAACACCTGCTTGTGGCTCTTTGGGAAGAGGCATCCTCTGTTTGTTTGCAGAAGTATCTTCTTCAGAGGGCTGCCTAAGACAACAAATGAAGATTGGTTCTGCACCCTGAGGATGAAGAGAGGAGGGAACTCTTTCCTTCTGGTTCCCTCTCTACTTTTCTCTCCCTACAATGAAAGAAATGCCTTTGTACGAGCAGATGGCTGGAAAATGCTGTGATATTACCCAGCAGCAGCTTGTGTCTGTGGAGGTTCTGGAGGCTATCAATAAAGATGAGCAGCTCCAGTCTACCTGCCAAGGTAAGTAAGAGGAATGTCCTCTGTTGTGGGGCTCAAGCCTGTGCAATACACTCTTTTATAGCTATTTTATTGAGTGGAGGAGGGCAATAACTTCCCCCTGGAGACAAAGAGAGGAAGGATTCCCTCTAAGTCCTTTAGAGCCTGAGCAAATAAAATAGGATTGAATGGCAAACTGGCCAGAAGTGATACTTCAAGTCAATCTCTTCCATATTATTCTCCCCCCTCAAGCAAAGTTTGAAGTCATTACTACACCGAAAATGTGAATTTTGGAATACTGAGCCTGTAATACTCATCCATTCTCCTGCCAGCACTTTCTGATGTGCACAATGAAAAAGAAAGGTTTTTTGTCTAGTTATTGGTAGCCTTTTCTGGAGAAAGAATACACCATTTCTTCCGATTTTGAGGCAATTTCGCACCAGAAAGATCCTTGCCAGAACTACTTTTTGGAGACATCTGCAAAAAAAGCTTACACATTAAACTGTAATCTTCACTAAATGTGCTCGCCATACGCTTGCACAATAGAAAGACTGTATTATTACTGTTGGCATTCACCAGGGAACAGACTGAGGAGACAGCTGAGCCAGTACATCAGCTTTTATACGTTTACATATATATTTATGTCATCCACTTTACAAATGAAAACGGAGAAAGTTTTATTTCCTGATGCTTATTGGCTCAGCGTTTTGGTGTTTTAATAACCTTGACACCATGCACCATCCCACAAGCAAGGAATCAAACGTTCTTGGAGATACGTACAGGCATGGCATTGTTGAGGGTGTTGTTGTAGACGCAGGCTCTCAGGGAAAAATCCAGCATGCAACTCTCAAACAGCTGCAGGGATTCCGCCACTTTTTCATGGAAATCTTCCACAGATTTATTAGCACTTGCAAAATACAGATAATCGGAGTACAATCTGTGAATGAGAGATGCGTAAATGACAGAGGGAATGAAAGCAGACTTAGTTACATGAGAATGGCAACAACCAGTTAAGTGAATCAAGGGAAAGGGTTGGCAGCCTGGTCAGCCAGGGATACGTTTTCTATTCATTTTGATGGCATTTGGCTCAGAGTAGCATTCATTTCAGGGAGCTGCTAAGCATCATCTCTGCTTCCAAGGTCAGCATCACTTGAGAACCTGACCCTAGTAGTTGTGCAAGCCAGTGTTTTCTCATGAAAGCAAGTTTTGCAAGTGTATGTGCTTTTATTCTGTGTTATCTACCAATACTGGAACAGTTCTCAGCTGACACTGGGTGCCCCTGTATATCTGGTGCTCCACACTGCCATGGATAGAAACAATCCCCATCTCAAAAGCTTAATGTTGATTTCAAAACCAACAGAGAGTGGGACAGGTTATAAGGAGGGATTTGTATATGATTATCAATCTGGGCAACATCAAGAGCAGGAAAGAGTTCAGATTTCCTAGATTTTGCAGAAAGCTCCCCCTCCAACCCTATATTGGCTTTCCATCAAAAACTTCCAGTTTACAGCGTTCCATCTCTTGTTTTTTCAAGCTGGAATACTCCAGCTAGGTGAATGGTTCATGTTTGTGCTACAGTGTCTAGTGCTGCAGTCCCCAGGCAGTCCCACCTCCGCTTAGAGGACAGCAGGACACGAGCCCATGCATGTTTAGAGCTTGTAGGCAAGCAGAGCCCCTGAATCAGCTGCTGCTGTGAGCAAAAGCCACCAGCAACAGGACTTTCTCTTCAATTACAGCAAAGGAATATCCCTTTATTGCACATTTTTACCTCAAGTTTTAGTTGCTTAATATCACTTAAGAAACATTATCTAAATTCAAATGGATGGGGGTGGTGGTGAAACAATCCAAAACCTACAGGCAAGTAAAATACCTACTTTAGCATTAATCCCTGAAACCCTGATTAAATTTTTTCCAAGGTAAACGTGGTTCAAAGAGACAGAGGAAATGCCCTAACGCAGCATAAGTGTTAGATATGCTGAACGTGGCTTTTTAACTTTCTTTCAAATTTAGGCTTAGAAACTATGACCAGAACAAATACTGTAGGTATTGTTTGCTATGTTGATATTGTTGCATGCCCCAACAATACTATAGGAATTCAGAGGCAATTCTGTAACACTTGAGAAGGAGTCATTTCTACAAGGGTATTTGCAGCACAAATATTGTGCCTCCATAGCACCCACCTCTCACAAATCCTAGATATCTCTCAGCCCCTTCCAAAAAACACAGGTTTCTAAGGAAAAACCTAATAAAATCCATTTATCCCGGTCTTATTTTATTGCTGCAGTAACCTTTTGTACTGCACTTTATTTATTTTTTAACTTCCCTCAATGTCCACAGGCACTTAAAAATTCATCATTTAATTTAGAAAGTTTAGGCCCTAATCCAGCAAAGCACTTAAGCACAGGAATAGCCCCTCTACACTCATTATTTATGTTAGTGTTTTGCATGAACATGATTTTAATTCCCATATGAAACAAATGGAGGCTCTCTGTTAGTTTTAAAAGGAAGGGTTGCATTTGTTGCAGGATGCCTCCCGTTCAATTCTTACCAATGTTTTAAAAGAAAACCCGTAGTAAATTATAGAAGATGAGGCAGAGCCACCCAATACTATGTATAGGAATAACCAACTAGGAAAATGACTCTTTTTGTCCAGTTCTTCCCAGTATGGGAAATATGCTTCAGACAGCTTTCTTCAAATGAAAACACTGCATCTCAGAGCAGAGGGATGGTACTAGGTCTGGGGCAGGCTCATTAAGCAGCCCATTTCAAAGCAATGCCCACCAGTCCTTGAGGACCACAACCATGGCACCATGTGTGTCTCCTCTGCGATGGCAGACCTTGGGTCCTTCATTCTGTACCCACCAAAGAGCCACCCAATCAGTACAGGGTATGAGTGGGAGAAGCTAAGGGACAAAGCCAGCTGACTCATAGGATCAGAGAATAGTTTGGGTTGGAAAGGACCTGAAGATCATCCAGTTCCAACCCCCCTGCCATAAGCAGGGACACCTCACACTAAACCATGGCACCCAAGGCTTCATCCAACCTGGCCTTGAACACTCAACTAAATCAGACATGTAACAGCATCTCCTGCTTGCAGAGAAGTGTGTACATCGACAAGATTTGAGCTTGCCCAGCTTGTGCCAGGGATGACAGGACCGACTGCTCCTGGCAGACAAGATGAAAAGCTTCTTGGTGAGGGAAATCAGCCAGCAGACATCACATACAGCATGGGCCTGGCTGCAATTTCATTTGAAACATTTAATATGACTGCTTAGAATTTCTACCCATCCATTAAAATAAATGTATCATTTTAAAGACTTGCTGACATCTGATGGAAAACTACATTCTTGAAGACAAACTCCATCTCTACAGGGCAGTCGAGATTTTCTGTGCTTCTTTCCATCTGTTTTTAATTCTGAGGACATCTGCCTGGAAATAAAACCTTTGCTGATTAGGATTTCAGCTGTTCCAGCTACTTGAAGTCCTTAACCACAATCACCATCCATTACAATGAATTAATGATGACACTGATACCCACCATCACAATTCTTGATGTCCTCCAAATATCCCCCATTGGGGATAGACCAGACCCTGTGCAGGTTAGATCAGACCCTGTCTCAGACCCTCCTGATTTTCTCCTGTATTACTGATGGAGTTGCTTGGGCTTCCCCTTCTGCCAAAGCTGCTTTTGCTCCTGCAGCTCAGATGAGCTATCAATAGCAAAGGCATATGGAATCATAAACAAAAAGCCACCAATTTATCATCAGTAGAGCAAGTGAGATGAAGCTGACTTTTTATCTCACCCTTATTAAAGCTGGCAAAGAACTACACCCATATTACAAAAGATGGTTAAAGCAATCAGGGAATTTGTTGGTAATTTACATGAGGAAGCCACTTCAGCCAGCTCTCTAGCATAAAATTACCACCTGTTAAATCCTGAGGTCAGGAGATGCCATTAGAAGTTGAGAGCTCTATTTCCTGACAAAGGAGATGAGAAACACTCTCACAGGTCTGCTTCTCCTCAGTAGCCATGTCCTATCATCAGGGAAGCTTTCTAAGGAGCACCCTTCTCTTCCCGCTGCCACTCTGGGCAGCTGCTGCCAGCATGAGCTCTTGCCAGCATCCTGCTCTTCTCCTAGTGCTTGAGCTCACACCAGAGCCTGCTCCCTTCAGCATCTGCAACCCCTTCTCCTTCTTGGTCATTTCTGGGGTTTTGCCCCTGAGCACTGGCCTAAGTATCCTGGATACCCCTACGGAGCTACAGAGAGAAGGAATTCACAGCCCCTTGGTCTGATACTTTTGGACTCTTGCCTCCATGCCCTCTTCCTTCCTTGTTGCCCTTATCGTTATCATCCTCTTTCAGACAAAGCAGTGGGAAGAAATGCCTCCGCAATCTGGAGGAAGACTGGAACAAAAAGTGAACTCAAAGTGGAAAAAAGGGCATTCCTGGCTAATCCAATGGAGAACCATCTGAGAACAGCCTGCACCTTTGCAAAAGCAAAGCTTTTTCACTACAAAGTCACAGGGAGACCAAGAATGAATTCCTGTTGGCTGAACAAGCTAAAATTGCCCAGTCAAGCTTTATATGACCATCGCACCAAGCATTTTTAGGATTAAAAGAAGTTTGTATCCTTTGCTGACTCTGGAGCTATCTGCAATCTTTGAATCAATTGGAACAGTATATCCCTTGGAGATATAAACCTTATTATTTAACCTGACCTGAAGCACGTACAGGACCACACATGCAGGGAGCTATAAATGCAAGGGCCTCACTTAGCCAAGTGAGCTCTACTGAGAACCAGGGCGTATTAGCTCAGGTGATGGAGTTATATTGCATTTGGCAAGTTATTTATTCATTTCTTTTCAGGTGTCCACGTGTGGCACTCACTGTAGCATTTATACTCACATGTCCCTCTTTAAAACACTATCACGATGCCAAAATACACAGAATAAAACCCATTGGCAGCTCTTAGCACAAACCATGTAACTCTGTCAAATACCTCGTGAGTGTTTATTTGCATCCAAGAGAGTGAAAGCAAATAAAATCATTCTAGTAAGAAATTGTTCTTGCGTACTTTAGCAACGTGTTCATTGCTCACCTTTCAACAGGGTCTCTCAGCATGACGATAAGTTTGGCATTCGGTTGGAAGGCATGGATAAAATCCTGGATTAAGAAGGGAGGTTCTCCTTCAGTACTGTTGTCATAAAAGAAAATCCAAGCGTTGTTATCCCACATCGTTGAGGCGCTGGCCTCCCCTGGAAATTAAAAGCATCCCTGCTAGTAACTCATTTCATTCCTTGTATTGGAGTGGAAATGGCTGAATTTTGAAGTGGTGCAGATTGACTAAAATTGACTCTATTAATTTCAACATACCTTAGTTCTTCTAAATTGATCTAGCTAATGCTGCCCCCAGTGCCAGAACAATCACTCAGCCTCATACCTGTGTAAATGTAGTGATGGGTAAGGCAGGTTCCATGTAATTCCACCTGAAATATTACTGTCCACTAACCACACTGCTTCCTCTTAGTGGTTAACTCATGGAAATGTATTTGCTCTGGGCTGCAACGGACTGCTCAGGGTTTTGGCACGTCCTCCAGTGAGGAGCTGCTGAAGACCTGCCAAGCTCTCTGTAGTACCCAAAGGGTTGGGTTTAATGCTCCTGGTCTCGAGCAGTAACTGCTAACAAATAGTACAATTTGACACAAACTAAAGAAAGAAGCAGAAACCACCACACTGGTGGATCAATAGTGTTTAGAACATAAACAGGAGAGCTGGCGAGCACATGGGAAATGTTCAAATATGATGTACTAAGCAGCTGAATTGAGTCATTGTGGTTTGAAATATCCCTTCTTGAGAATATTCCATTATCAGAGCTTTTTTATAGAACTACAATTATTCATGTAGGTGAAGTCAAATATAACTATTCCCCAACCATTAGACAAAAGGTCTATAGAATAAAGAACACATTGGTTAAATGCCAGATTTTGACATCCTTGGTTTCTGAAGACGCTCACTCTGAATGTAATGCTACAGGGAGAAACACAGCCAGTAACACCTGTGCCAGCACAAGGTACATGATGCTTCAGCTGCTAAATAAATGATCTGAAAGGATGTTTTGACTTGTGTAATCTTCCCTGTCTTTTTAAGTAACACTGGCTTTTATGTGGCAGGCTACCTCTTAATAAAACATATAAAGAAGCTTTTTGGAAACTTCCACTCTTTGACAGTCTAAAGAGAGCTAATTCTTGTTAATGAGGTTTTTCAAATCAAAAGGAATAAGATGAGACAACACGATTTCACAGACTTGCACATGACCTTGGACATGATTTCCCCCTCCTTTTGTTTGTTGCTTTCTTGGGAAAGTCACATAAAGATTTTAAAAGAGGGCCAAAACACAGCATGAAAAACACACTGGCTCCAAACTTCAGCTTAACATAATGTGATTCATTAATAAAGCCTGGAAGTTGTTAGAAAACCCGTTAATCTTCTGTCATGTTCATTTTGCCCCTTTTCAGAAGGAGGAGATCGGGTCCATCGGCTAAAGCTGGGTGTCCACAGCTTTTCCATTCTAAATGAATTAGCCAAAGTACTGCCTAATCATCAGTGGGCTTTGACTTGTCAATTAAAACTCATTAGCCCAGCTCCCACGCTGGGTGCAGCAGAAACACAAAAGACCAAATACCGGACAAGAGCTGAAATAGCCAAACCACTAAAACATGGTGCAGCTATTTGTGTGCTATCAGAAGATGGTATGGTGCAAACGGGTATGAGCACTTGTGTGCATGGCTTTACGGAATAGTGCACTCCAGGGATGAGAGTGACCTTGGATACAGTGACTGCTGTATCTCTGTGACTGGAATGGCTTGACTTAACTGCTCCCTCAAAAATGTTTACCTAAATTGTGCCAAAGAGTGAAGCACACAACCTCCTCAGGCCATTTATTCCACTCTAGAATAGACTGTCTGATCTTCCTTCCCACTCCCCTGCTCTGTAATCTCTGATCATATCTGATGTTCTATTGGATTTATTCCAATTATTCTTATATAGTGACCAAATCTAAGAACATCTGCTTACACATGTGTTATCTGAACTAAGTAGAATCAGTGCATTTACACATAAATGGGCAGATTCTCTTAACATCACAGATCAGACCACTCCATAGCTGCCACCATCAAAGCTCTGCAGGCAGTACACATGGAAAGGAAAGCCACAGGCACATAAGCCAGTCATGTTAAGGCATTAACAGGAACTCAAGGTGCTGCTCTAATGCAGTTGGTCCAGGACAGCTTGGATTCAAGAGGACAAATCTTCCCAAAATAAGATGACTGTCAAGAATTAAGGGGAGGGAATAATGATAATCAGAAAAACAAACAGCATTCTGGTCTATGCTGGCTCTTATAATTGTAATTTCCTGAAGCAGCCAAAAATAATCCTAACAGTGCTTGTTTCTGTTTTATAATGCAGATTTAATATCTGCAAAAAACAACAAACCATAATAAACATGAGATAAATTAATCACTGGAGCAATTATGTCAAATTACTGCAGTATTTTCTCTTATGGACTTAATGAACATATGAATTAGTAAATTGCCTAAAGAGTGGATGTATAATCTCTTTATTCAGTCGCTAATGCATTAACATCATATTGTGTTTTCACAAGACATTCCTCTGAATTTGTCATATTAATGATCACAGATAAATAAGTCCTGCTCAGAATGCCTCCGGCTAGATCAGTGCTGTCCTCTTTGGTGCATCTCTAAGCAGATGTTGGGCTTTTGCAGGGGGAGATGCAATTATTAGCCACTAAGTATACTATCCAAAGAAGCTGAACTTCATGTAACATGACGAACTACTTAAATGTTTATAGATTAATGATTTGTTTTTCTTTCTAGTCATCTGAAATAAGAAGACGGAGGATTCTAAGCAAACCTGATGTACAAACATATTCATTTTCGATGACCTCTCTGTGTTTTACCAAGGTCATAAAAGACTGACTTAATGGGGATAATCATTCAGGACTTTTCCTGTAAACTTAATAAGAAAAGCGAACAGAACCTTAATGAAACAAGAAATGAGACTACAGGAAAACGAAACACAAAGCGAACTCTAGAAAAAGCCGTAACAGGAGGTAAGTAATCAAGGATGTACGCTGCCAATTGGATTAGTGAATTTAATTTGTACAAGCACTTCACCCATGAAAGGACAGGAGATATTATTGTGAGGAGGAGGAAAATCTGCAGATGTCCTTGATGGCAACATTCTTAAGACACCATCTTGTGAATATTTAATAAAGTGAATGATAGACTTAAATGGAGGCTGAGGAAGCATTGAACACTTGGAGCATTGGGTGCAGTTCTGGTGTCCTCAACATCAAAAGGACATGGAGCTGTTGGAACAAGTCCAGAGGAGGCCACAAGGATGATCAGGGACTGGAGCATCTCCCATACGAAGACAGGCTGGGAAAGTTGGGGCTGTTCAGCCTGGGGAAGAGAAGGCTGCGTGGAGACCTCAGAGCAGCTTCCAGTATCTGAAGGGGGCCTATAGGGATGCTGGGGAGGGGCTCTTCATTAGGGACTGTAGTGACAGGACAAGGGGTAACGGGTTCAAACTGAAACAGGGGAGGTTTAGATTGGATCTAAGGAAGAAATTCTTTGCTGTGAGGGCGGTGAGGCACTGGCCTGGGTTGGCCAGGGAGGATGTGAGTGCGCCATCCCTGGCAGTGTTCAAGGCCAGGTAGGACGAAGCCTTGGGTGCCATGGTTTAGTGTGAGGTGTCCCTGGTTATGGCAGGGGGGTTGGAACTGGATGATCTTAAGGTCCTTTACAACCCTAACCATTCTGTGATTCTATAAATGTGATTCAAGCCAAGTCTCTGGTTTAAACAAGGTAAGACACAGTCACCATTTCGACACGCCAGCAATGGGTTAAACTTTTTTGGTTAGAATAAGACAAAGCCAAGAAGATCCTAAGGACAAGCAGCAAAAAACCCCATGTCTCTGTTTCCTGCAGAATAATGACTTCAGGCCTATTTGAAAAGTCTCCTTTCACCAGGGAACTGTCTCTTGCACAACTCCTACTTTCATGGAATGTGTCTGGTTTCCCTGGGAAATTCTGTGGTGACAGAGCAAGACTGGTCAAACTCTTCCCTTCAGCTTTCTGGTGGTAGCAGACAGCGAAAGCAGAATTGAGAATCTCCCCCTGATTTTCCCCATGGGCACTGTGTACTGATGGTAGCATTGACAGCACTGGATGAGCACAGTGCACTGACCACTGTGTGCCATGGAAAGCAATGCAGAGAGCCCTCCCTAGAGCCCAATTCTAACCATGGACTTCCATAGGGTACAATATAACAGCACTTCTAAACCATTTTTAATGCTAATCAGGTAATTTAATATCAACTGAAACTGTAAGATTATCTTAAAATAGTATCCTGTGTCTCTAGGTTCCACATTTGGAAAGAAATACGACGCAAGATAGCTCCAGCTTGACTCTGCATATTCCTGCTCTTGAAAATTCCATTATCTTTGCTGTTAAAGCAATTCAGGGCTTTAATAATCTTTATTTTAGTCCACCACAGGCTACATAGACTGATGGCTCAAAAAATAGGGTTCCTTCTTCCCATGTCTGTCTTATGTAGGAGCTTGAGAAAAGCTGCTTAGAGCTATAACTATCTCCATTCAGCTACAGGGTTTCTACAGCAACCATTGTATGTCATAATATCACAATTAGTGTGTTATACCAGATGCATTGTTACAGCATTTGAACGTGATGCTACAACCCTGTGACTACAGGCAAACCCCTGCAATGAAAACAAAAACAACATTTGAAGGAGTCACCAAGATCTTTCTCACTCTTTTCTTTTGTTTGGTTGGGGTTTTTTTTATGACTTAATTAAATGATGATGTCCATCAGACATTCACCGCTTACTCAGGCATCTTCCAAGGATAATCACCATTTAACAAAGCAAGTAACAACCCCCAAGTAAAAGCCAAAACTCATAGAATGGTTTGTGGTGGAAGGGACCTTAAAGCTCATCCAGCTCCAACCCCTGCCATAGGCAGGGACCCCTTCCACTGGAGCAGCTTGCTCCAAGCCCTGTGTCCAACCTGGCCTTGAGCACTGCCAGGGATGGGGCAGCCACAGCTTCTCTGGGCCATCACCCTGTGCCAGCGCCTCAGCACCCTCACAGGGAACAGCTTCTGCCTCAGAGCTCAGCTCAGTCTCCCCTGTTCTGGCAGGTTCAAGCCATTCCCTTTGGCCTGTCCCTACAGGCCCTTGTCCCAAGCCCCTCTCCAGGTTTCCTACAGCCCCTTTAGGCCCTGGAGCTGNTGTTCTGGCAGGTTCAAGCCATTCCCTTTGGCCTGTCCCTACAGGCCCTTGTCCCAAGCCCCTCTCCAGGTTTCCTACAGCCCCTTTAGGCCCTGGAGCTGCTCTCAGGTCTCCCCCTCAGGAGCCTTGCCCAAGATGAACAAAATAATTTCTGCACTAATGTCAGGGGCTCTGACATTCTCTGCTGAGAACCATTCACATGTGGGACAATGCCCCTCTCATGCTGCAGCTGCAAATGCTGCCAGCCTGGAGCTACAGTCATATTCCAGAGGGTTATTTCGCTTACCAATTATGATGTTGTTCATCTTGCCATGTTCTTTTGCTGCTTCACTCTGCAGCACACCCTGAATCTGGTGCGCTGCTAAGTCAAACAGATCAAGGTAATCCTCCACCGGGTAGCGATCATGAAATCCATCCCTCAGACGAATGATTCCTAAAACCAGGGAAAACAGAGAAGTTTAAGGCAGGGCAAGATTAACCACTGGTGTGAACCAAGATGGCTTCACTGACATGGCTGGCACTGAGCCAGTTAACATCAGCACAGAATTAGACTGATGAAATGTAACACTCAGATAAAAGTGCCAATAATGAAGTAGCTGAGATTGGAGATACTATACAATTAAGCCATAAATTCACAGAGATAGGAAATATCTGAAGTGTTCTGATTTATAGTTCCTGCATGAATAGCTTGCATTTATGTTCTTCTAAATTTAGTTTTTGGAATGAATATAAAAGACCAGATTCCACTTTCATGTGCACCAATATAAATTGAAGTAATATTAATATTGGACTCCCACTAGATTTACTGAACAGGCTCTGGTGCCAAATATGCAAATCAACATGCACTTATCAAAATCAGAAAGCTGTGTAATCATTCATGGTTTTGTCTTCAATAAGTATGAAAACAAAGGTCCATGATAGTGTTTTATTCTCCTCCTTTCCTTCCCTGCGCTCCACAGTGTGTTTAGTATCACCTGCTCCTTGTGTTTCTCAGCATCTTGAGCTACATCTGTGATTTTTATACTTTTTTTTTCCCACTCTTCTGTCCAAATCTAGCCTCACTTTTCTATCTTCTGTACATACTCCCCATGCCTATCTCTGCTTTTGTGCTTCTTAACACACCATAAGAGAGTTTCTTAAGTGGACAGTGGTCAAGGACAATATTGGGAAGGCGACAGGGTAGGAGGAAACCTAAGAGTATAGAGTAGGCATTCTCATCTCTCTCTTTCTTCTCCCTGCAAGGCCACTAGTTGTCAACTATGTGAGAGGAAAGCTCAGCAAGGGAGTTATTTTGTCCATTCCCTCTGGTTTTCCCCTTTAGAAGAGTGGGATTTAATGAGGGTAGAAGAATGCTCAGCAGTGAATTATGACTTTTTTTGAGGGAAGGAGAAAAAAGTACACTCGTGGTGCTACCGAGTGCCTTGGTCTGTTGCCACCCCACTCATGGGAATAGAAATGATGGCTATAAGCCAGGGAAGACAGACAGTCACGCTGGGACAAAGTCCTGTAGAGTATCAACCATTCCAGTGGAATGGGAAATTGGTGATTTGCGATCAGGGCTTCCCAAGGAGGGCTGGTTAGCTTCAGCTGGAATCAGGCAGTCTCATAAACATGCAATGAATCAGAGGATGCCACAGAACAAAGAGATTTTCTTGTCTAGATAAGTGTTACAAACTAAACCAATCTGTCAGATTCTCTTCTTTTTTCTTATTGTGTTTTTTCAATAGTAACTATTAGCTAATGCACTGTTGAGCAGAATGAAAGGACAAGACACCAGAGGCAAACTTACTCATTCTGGATGGCAGACAGCCCTAGATGATCGGAAGGTCATCTCTACAGATCTCCCTCCTATGAGATCATGAGCTCTGCATTCTTTCCTCATTCTTCAGCTTTATAAAGTCACTTCAGAAAATGTAATTATGGAAAGAATGTTCCCTTCAAGGATCTGCACTTGTCCCCAGTGCCTGACCACAAGACCATGTAAGTGGAGAGTTTGTGAATGTCAACACAGAGATAAGAGAAGGCTGCATGGAGACCTCAGAGCAGCCTTCCAGTATCTGAAGGGGGCCTATAGGGATGCTGGGGAGGGACTCTTCATTAGGGACTGCAGTGAGAGGACAAAGGGTAATGGGTTCAGACTGAAACAGGGGAGGTTTAGATTGGCTCTAAGGAAGAAATTCTTTTCTGTGAGGGTGCTGAGGCACTGGAATAGGTTGGCCAGGGAGGTTGTGAGTGCTCCATCCCTGGCAGTGTTCAAGGCCAGGTTGGACAGAGCCTTGGGTGCCATGGTTAATGTGAGGTGTCCCTGCTTATGGCAGGGGGATTGGAACTGGATGTTCTTAAGGTCCTTTCCAACCCAAACTGTTCTGTGATTCTATAGGAATTTATATGCACTATATGCACTCCAGCAGGACTCCTTACACTCTTCTGCCTGTTTGGCAAGTCCAGTTCTGAGCTTTAGCAGGTCGACTCTTGCTTTGGTGAGGTTGGAAAACGCTACCTCCTCCAACCATAATTCCAAGCATTTAAGTTGAGGTTAATGTAGGTGTAGAGAACTATTCAGTATAAAGGATTTCAGCTCAACAGATCAGTTCATCTCACCCTTTCCTGCCAGCACTCTCATGGATGACAAAATCTTCCACAGCTGCTTTTGCTGACAGTCCCTGCATCTACACACAGCATTTGCACTGGAAAGTGTCCAAGCCTAAAATCCCTTTTCTTCACTGAACTGACTTATCCCCTTCAGGTCAGGAGGTAATTCTTGTCTCCAGTTAGCCCCTGACTGTGATGAACGAGTGTTTTCTAATGGGGCTTCAGGGGGCACCGCAATGCTTCTCTTGTTTGACTTTAACTCCTCAATTCCCACTACTGCCGCCTCCAGTGTCTCCTAAACTGAGATAAATTATCTCAAAACTGCATTTTCATCATATTTTAACGCTTTTCATCATGCTTTAACTCTTAGTTTATAACAAACGTTTAGAAAATGTCTAAACCACTTATTTTAGCCATTTTTATGGCATTCACAAGGGAAGAAAATACAAACTATGAACACAGGACAAGCATGAAATCCTGGCTCTGTGGCTGAGCTCTCCACCTTACTGAGCAATGAGGAACAAAGCCCCATCTGCAGGAGCTCAGAGGCTCTTCTGGGCTCCAGGACACAGGGAAGTGAGGTGGAAGTGGCAACACCACATGCAGGAGAAAGGAAGAATTGAAGGTATGACCCCAAAATAAAGAACAGAAGCAGCACTGCAGGTGCCCCAGTCCCTCAGACAGTGTCTGTCCTTGCCTTTAGCCACAGCACTTCATCAGAAGAGAGAGTTTCTCATTTCAAAGAGGCTTAGAAAAGCACCAAAGGATAGTGATGCAAAGTCATCAATTGTCTATCCCACAGAGCTAGGTTTTAACTTGTTCCAAAGGCAGTGTCTGCAGTAAAGCATCAGCAAATGAGAAATAGAAGTGAAAATGTCATTGTAAAATAACTAGGATCTTTCCCTTGAAAATGGTAGTATCACTGAAAAGCCTGTGATCTCTGATACCAAAGTCATACAAAGTGAGGGTATAGCTGCACTTAACAGCTAGACCAAACAGTGGGAAAATGCAAAGCCTGGGTGGAATACAGCAAGAATTATATGGATCTGCATTTAGAGGAATGCACTAAGCACATAAAAGTCCAGAATTGAAAATGGGTCTTCTGCATCTCATCTGATCTCTGACCACAAGACTGACTTTCCTTGGCACCCAGGGAGGAGAGAACAAGGACATAAACCCTTCAGCTGGATAAAGCAATGCTCTAGCCCCACTGCCCTTTGAAGGTGCAATCACAAGGGGTGGATGAGTTTTGCCCCAGCAGGCCATAACCTCAGCTATTCCAGTCTGCCTTCAGAAACGAAGGGTCACTTCATGAAATATTGATGTCACCCAGGAAAAGAGCATCAAAAATACATGCAGGTTCCTCGGTGTGAGACAGCTTTCTCATGCAGAGCATCTTTGCTCTTCAGTGCTTGACTAGAGCTGCAATGCTAATGAAGCTCCTACCACAAAGCACAGTTGTATTATTTACTGAACCATAAGGGCTGAAGCCACCTACATTTCAAGTACTGACCCATCATTTATGCATGTCAGAAAGGCTTTACGGGATTCTGCAATACAAAACTATCACTGCTCCTTGTTAAATCTCCCATCACAACCGAGTCGCTCTTCTTTCCTGCGTTTACAAGTTCACAGGGTTGGTTTTATCTAATGTTTTTATTTTTTCCCTAGGGTTTCCAAATGAAGGTGCATCATCTCAAAAAGCCAGGCTGAAGCCTACTGAGCATTTATCATCTGGATTTTTCAAAACTGCTGTTAGAATCATAGAATGGTTTGAGTTGGAAAGGACCTTCACATCATTTACTTCCAACCCCTGCCATGGGCAGGGACCCCTTCCACTGGAGCAGCTTGCTCCAAGCCCCTGTGGCCAACCTGGCCTTGAGCACTGCCAGGGATGGGGCAGCCACAGCTTCTCTGGGCCATCACCCTGGGCCAGCACCTCAGCACCCTCACAGGGAAGAACTTCTTCCTTATATCTAAGCTAAATCTCCCCTAAGTTTTAACTCCAGTGGGTTCAAGGGAAGCCAATACAGAGAAAATCCATTGGCTTCATCCTAAATATATACAAGAAATATCCAAGTTTAATAGAGACAACTCGTCTGGATGCCAGAGGACACATTTACTTACCAAACCGTTTTCTTGTCCACCAGTGCGGCTCCTTGATCGCTGAGAACCGAACATCAGGGTGCAGCCTGAGCCGGTCATACAGGTCTGTTGTCCCACACTTGGGCTGGCCAATGATGTAGAAATGGGGGAGACAGCGCAGGCGGTAGTGCTTGTCCTTATAATGGTACAAGTGGTTCCAAAATACCTTCCTGAGGTAATCAAATATGGTTCGAAAGTGCTTTGAATACAGTGCATAAGAGTTTGTTGCATATGGATCTGTGGTTGTGTTTCCTCTGTACTCTTCATACCAACAAGGATTCTTGCTATTTGGAAGGAATTTATTAGGAATTACTGAAAACATCTGCAACATAAAGAACAACAATTTCAGTCAAGGCAGCAAAACATTTGACAGTTATACTTTTCTAATTTAGCACAGTAAGAGAAGACAATAAAATCACTATATGGCCATTTTTAACCCTTATTTTGTTAGCTACAAAGCTAACCTATTTCTTCTGATGACACCAGAACCAAATCCTTTACAAACAGTTGGATTAGGAGACAAGATATTTAGAAATCCATTGCTTTTAAGGCCAGAGAGGAACTCAATGATCCCCCAACTCCCCTGTAACCCTAGGATTTGATTTTTAAAGTCAACCACATAATACTCAAATCAAATTAACTCACAGCTTTTAACTCCAAAGTACAAGGTCTGCTATGACTGGATTTTCAGGGAGGCACACAAGTAGTCAGTTATTAGAAAGGCTCTTTTCTTATTTATCATTTAAGTTGACAGGCAAATTTAAGTCAGAATGATTTTGCATGAGACAAGGTGAAAATTCAATGAGATTATACAGCTGTCAGACAGCTGCCTGGTTTTTGGTTTAGGTGTCAAGGCCATTTACATAACCCACCTATTTTGCCCGTGACTCAGAACACTGTGATCTACAGCATCAACTTTTCAGCTGGTGTTAACCAGGAGGCTCTAGATGGTGTAAATCACTACATGAACACTTTTTTATCTCAGTAAAAGATGGACCCAAAAGTCGTGAAATAAGCAAGTACAGAGCAATCAAAGACACTTCATACTTACATGTGGCTCTTGTTTCCTCAGTTCTTCTGAATCGGGGCGCTGTCTCGTTATAAACTCTATCTTTGAAGTAATAGTGTCAATAATTAATTTTATGCTTGGATAATCCTTTACGTATGAAATATTCATTTTAGAAGGCTGGTAATGGTCTTTCATGTCACTAAGGCTTTCATTGTCCATTAAGCTTGGATTGCTAGTAAAAGCTCCATAATGGAAGGGAGACGGTATTAACAAGAGGCCGTGTTTGGCTCCAGTCAGTATGTAGGATGCCATCACTAGAGTCATTATAATCAACCCAAATATCAAGCTGCATAGCTTCCCCTTCCTCAAACAGAAAACTCCATTCCAGCTTTCACTGTGATCAGTCCTTACTTCCAAAACCGCAAGCAACTTCATCTGCTTGCTATCGGTGTACAAACGGATCTTACTTTCTTCTTTGCAAACAGGACACTTCTGGTTATTATGATTAGGTCCACGGCATCTGAAACACTGTCTGTGCAAGTCATTTGGTAATAAATGTAGGCAGCAATTAATGCAATACCTCATATTACTACTGTTAAACTCCTGTATTAATGAGCAGCTAGACCACTGCCATGAAAAGGTTTCTGAAACATATCAGTCATCTTCTGTAAGTCTGAAGTTACTTCATTCCTTGAGTTTACAGTTATTAGTTCCTGATTACGACTACTCAGCAATGCAAAAAGGCAGGTTCAGACCAGAACAGGTAAAAGCACTCAAAAAGTGACATATGTCCCATAAAGAAAAACACCCAAACCAACAACCCCCACACCAAAATAGACGTAGTATGGTCGTGCTTTCCAAGAATTTGGCTCAGCAAGAGGAATGTGACGAAGGAAGAGTCGCCTACAACAACCAGCTCAAGTTTTTCCCATAGGACAAAACGAGAGGCAAGAAAAATTGTTACGTGGTGTGAAAATATGCAAACAGTAAACACAACTCAAGTAAACACAACTCATTGTCCTGTGATTTACGCTGGAATGGGCAAATATGGGTAGAAATTTCCAGGTATTCTTAAAGCAAGTGGGTTCCAAACCGGAGTGCTGATACTGAAAGCTTCATCTTCCCAGAGACAAAGATTTGCATCATACAACCTAAAAAGACAAAAATACATATATATATATACATACACACAGAACAGCAGGTGGAATATCTACATTCACCTTCCTTCAAAGCCACAGCAAAGTACCAATTTACCTCAAGTAATTTCCCAACTCTATTTGAAAGATGACTTCTACTTACCAAGTATATTAATTACAGCACTCACGATATTAAACCCAGGAAACATTTGGCTTCAAGTTCAACAGCAAGCTGCCCTTTCTTTTCAATCACCCATCTGCTCACATCAACAAAGAGCTGCTACCCACAGGTAACGGTACACAACTTCCCTCAGCTGCTCACTAACCTATCCAACAGATCTCAGTCTGCTTCTTAAATACGGAAGCATTTTTGGGCAGTGTTCAGTAATACAGGTTCAAATATTTACACTCTATCTGTATCTGGGGACCTAAAGTTAACTGTCTTGAAATGGAGTAGAACCCTAGTTAAGAGCACAAAAGATAACAGTCTCCTTTCAAGTGTGTAAGACAAAAAGCCAAAAAAAAACCCCCAAAGCTACAAATAAAATTGAAGGGTTTGAATAATAGACATGGGCAAAGGCACATGAGAGGATCTCTGGTTTCTGGACCAAATGCTTCTGGGATGGGAGTAACCACGCACTGCAGTCACCAAGGTACTTTCAGTGCTACAGGCCAAACACGTGTTGAAAACATAGTGCTTGCTAAAAATGGCAAATGGTGTTCCTTAAATGAAATATACCAACACTGCTGCAACTTTAAGGCAAGACCCTGGATCCAGCAAATCCTCTTAATGGTGTGCACTTCAGTAGCTGAGAAGTGGTGCAGAAAACATAGGAAGCGATGTCCCCTTGCTACAAGGCAGGCACCATGGGCAGGAACTTGAGCACTCATGGGTCCCATGAAGGTGTCCACACCCACACAGACCAGGGGATAAAGCAACCTGTGCACAGGGTTTGTGCCATCCTCCTATAAGCGCTTCAACACCATGGTGTCTTACAACCAAAAAGTAACCAGAGCTGTTCAAAGTATTTATGGTCTTGGTTTGAGCACATCCATGCTGGGGTTTCCAGGCAACCTTCAGAGCAGAGATACTTGAAAATCACAAACAAGTCATCAGCTTAAGGATGGTCTCATTAAAGCATTTTTATGCATAGTTCCTCTAGAATTTCTTTTTCATGTCTTACAAGCACCTTGCTGGTACAACCCACATTTTAAGGTCAAAATCAGCTTCTCTGCTTTGAGAAGCTAGATTATCAAACACAAAAGTTCACAGATAATGTTACCTTCTTCCATATGCTAGAAAATACCCTGATTTTCTAAAATGATTTTTCTGGGGGAATTAAAGACAGGAAATGTTTTAAAATAATCTTGAATAATCAGAAGCAAACAAATAAACTGGTATAGGATGAAGAGAAAAAAACATGGGGAAAACCTAAGGACAGTACTAATGTTCTGACAAGTAAATCCTGTTTTGGTTTTTGTCCCTGACAAAGACAGAACCTCC